>CAUYON010093667.1:0-22543 GCA_963573935.1 Arctocebus calabarensis | reverse complement strand
GGCTTCTTCCATGACTTAGCAATTATGAATTGGGCTACAATAAACATTCTGGTACAGATGTCTTTGTTGTAGTGTGATTTTTGGTCTTCTGGGTATATACCTAGTAAAGGAATTATAGGGTGGAATGGAAGGTCTATTTTTAGATCTCTAAGTACTCTCCAAACATCCTTCCAAAAGGAACATAGTTGTGTGCATTCCCACCAGCAGTGTAGAAGTGTTCCCTTTTCTCCATAATCACGCCAACATCTCTGGTTTTGGGATTTTGTCATGTGGGCTAATCTTACTGGAGTTAGGTGATATCTCAGAGTAGTTTTGATTTGTGAGTGTATGTTCTTCTCATCAGCTAAAGGATCATACTTCAACATTGATCACATCCTAGGAAACAAATCAAACCTCAAAAAAATTAAAAGAATTGAAATTAAAGCTTGTATCTTTTCAGACCACAAGGAAAAAAAGGTAGAACCCAACTACAACAAAAACTTTGATCCACACGCAAAGTCATGTAAAATACACAACTTTATGCTAAATAACAGTTGGGTCAAGGAGGAAATAAAGAAGCCAATTATGAGATTTCTTGATGTTAATGAAGCCAAAAGCTACCAAGACCTGTGGGACACTGCAAAAGCAGTCCTAAGAAGGAAATTTATCACAAAGGCACCTGTATCCAAAAAAAATAAAGAGCAGACATCAACAACCTAATGACTCTTCTCAAGGAAATGGAAAGGAAGAGTTATCCGATCCCAAACCTAGTATAGGAAAGGAAATAACCAAAATTGAATCAGAAATAAGTGAAATAAGAAACAAAAGAATTATTCATAAAATTAATGAAACAAAAAGTTGGTCCTTCAAAAAGATAAATAAAATCAAAAAAGCTTTGGCCAGATTATCTGGAAACAAAATTAAGATCTCTAAGAACTTCAATCAGAAATGGAAAAGGGGAAATAACAATTGATAACACAGAGGTACAAGAGAATATTTCTGATTATTGCATAAAATTCTATGCCCCAAAATTGGACAATGTGGAAGAAATGGACCAATACCTGGAATCACATAGCCTCCCTAGACTTGACCAGGAAGAAATACATGTCTTGAACAGACCTGTATTAAGCACAGAAATTGAAGAAACAATAATAAATAATAAAGCTCCCAATCGGGGGGGGAAAAAAAAGCCCTGACCCTGGTGGCTTCACACTAGAATTCTATCAAACCTTTAAAGAAAAGCTTGTATATATACTGCAAAACCTATTTCAAAACACTGAGAAGAAAGAAACCTTACCCAAAGTGTTCTATGAAGCAAACATTACCCTGCTACCAAAAACAAGAAAGAACCCAATAAAAAGGGAAAACCACAGACCAATTTCACTAATGAATATCAATGCAAAAATACTCAATAAAATCCTAGCAAATAGATTACAGCTACACATTAAAAAAATTATACATCACAATCAAGTAGGCTTTATCCTAGGGATGCAAGGTTAATTTAACATATGGAAATCTATAAATGTAACACATAAATAGAAGCAAAGCTAAAGACCATATGATCCTCTCAATAGCTGCAGAAGAAGCATAGAAAATTGGCTTCGCAAGCACATTTTTTAAACTGATAGAAGCCATCTATGACAAACACACAGCCAATATTATACTGAATAGAGTAAAACTGAAAGCATCTCCACTTAGAACTAGAACCATACAAAGATGTCCGCTATCACCACTACTATTACATATAGTTTTGGAAGTTCTAGCCAATGTTATCAGGCATGAGAAAGATATTAAGGGTGTCCAAAGGGGCAGAGGAGGTCAAACTCTCACTCTTTGCAGATAATATGTTCTTATGCTTAGAAACTCCAGAAACTCAACCACAAGATGCCTGGAAGTGATCAAGAAATATAGTAACATCTCAGGGTAGAAAATCAATGTTCACAAATCAGTAGCCTTTGTATATGCCAATAACACCCAAGTTGAGAAGCAAATCAAGGATGTAATTCCCTTCACAGTAGCTTCAAAGTACATTAAGCACCTGGGAATATACCTAACAAAGGAGGTGAGGGCTCTTTACAAAGAGAATTATGAAACCCTAAGAAAATAAATAGCAGAAGACATTAACACATAAAATGCATTATGGTGGACACCTGTGGTCCCAGCTACTTGGGAGGCTAAGGCAAGAGAATTGCTTGAGCCCAAGAGATTGAAGTTACTGTGAGCTGTGACTCCATGGCACTTTACTGAAGGCAACAAAGTGAGACTCTGTCTCAAAAAAAAAAAAAAGAATTTATAAATAAATCCACTAATTTATGGCCAACTTACATTTGACATAGGTGCCAAGGACACATACTGGAGAAAGGAGAGTCTTTTCAATAAGTAATGTTGGGAAACTGTATATCCACATTCAGAAGAATGCAATTGGATCTTTATTGCTTATCGCATACAGAAATCAATTCAATATAGATTAAAGACTTAAATATTTGACCCAAAACTATGAAACCATTAGAAGAAAACATAGGGGAAATGCTTCATGGCATGGGTGTAGGAAACAATATTTTTGATAAGACCTCAAAAGCACAGGCAACAAAAGCAAAAATGATCAAGTGAGATTCCATCAAACTAAAAGCTCTTGTAGAACAAAACAATCAGCAAAGAGACAACCTACAGAGTAGGAGAAGATGTTTCCAAGCTATACACTCAACAGAGGATTAATGTCCAAAATGTATAAGGAACTCAACACAATAGCAAGAATACAAATTGGCAAAAGACTTGAATACGTACTTCTCAAATGATGATATACAAGTGGCCAACAGGTATGTAAAAAGGGTCAATATTTCTAATCATCAGGGAAATCCAAATCAAAACCACGATGAGATATCATTTCATACTTGCTAGCATGGTCGTTAACAGAGACAGAAGATAAATGTTGGTGAGGATGTGGAGAAAAAGGAACCCAGAAACACTGTTGGTGAGAATGTAAATTAGTACAGGCACTATGAAAAATGGCATTGAAATTCCTCAAAAAATTAAAAATAGAACTATCATATGATTCAAAAATTCCACTACTGGGTATATCCAAAGGAAATCCATATATCAAACAGGTGTCTGCACTCTCATGTTTATTATACCACTATTAACACAGCCAAGAGATGGAATAAATATAAGTGCCCATCACAGATTAATGGCTAAAGACAATGTGGGAGCAGGCAATGTGGCATGTATGTATTGTCCTAGATACTTAGGAGGCTGAGGCAAGGAGGATCTCTTGAGCCCAGTAGTCTGAGGCTGTAGTGAGCTATGATGATGCCACTGCACCTACCCATGGTGACAGAGCAAGACCCTGTCTCAAAAAAGAAAAGACAATGTGATGTATATACACAATGGAACTGTGTATTCAATTATAAAAAGAAGTAAATACTGGGCGGTGCCTGTGGCTCAAAGCAGTAGAGCGCTGGCCCCATAATGCCAGAGGTGGTGGGTTCAAACCCAGCCCTGGCCAAAAACCACACACACACACACACACACACACACACACACAAGTAAATACTGATATATTTGACAACATGGATGGAACTGGAGGACATTATGTAAGTGAAATAATCTAGACAAAGAAAGACAAATACCACATGATCTCACCATATGTGGAATGTAAAAATGCTGATCTCATAGAAGGAGATTGTAGAATGGTGGCTACTAAGAGCTAGGGTGGTTGGGGAGGAGAAAGGGAGATATTGGTTAAAGGATATACAAGCAAAGATAGGAACAGTAAAAAGAATGTACAGAATAGACAAACATAGAAACAGAAGCTAGAAAAGTGATTGCCTAAGGCTGGGGGGTTTTGCAGGAGAGATGTAACAGGTTGGAAAGAAATGAGGAATGACTATTAATGGTTATCGAGTTTCTTTAGTGGATGACAAAAGTGACAAAAGTGACAAAAATTGGCCATGGTAATGGTTGTACAGTTCTGTCAACATACTAAAAACAATTGGATTGCACATTTTAAAAGGGTGACGTGTTTGATATGTGAATTTTATCACTATAAATCTGTTAAAGGAACAAAATGAGAGTTTGTCTTCAAGGTGTACATAGCTAAATAAGTTATATTTTTTGTGAAATAAAGGAATATAATTTGTACTCAAAAAAATAAGCTGAAAATTCTCCATTAAAAAAAATGCGTCTTCAAATTGCTGTTTAAACACTTATTTCCCCTTTTGTACAGAGATTATAAATCCAGAAATTTTTGCCCCAGCAGAGGTTGTAGACATTGTGAAAGCCACTAAAGAGGAGTTCACCCATGAGCCAAGGAAGGCTGAATTCATATGCCCCCAATTTTTCTCCTTGCCCTGAAATTCCCTTTAACAAGTTTACGTGTTCCTGCATGTTTGGCAGTTGAGTCAAAGTTAAATAATCAACAGTATTATGAGTTCTTGAGATATTTAGTCTTTTTGGCAAATTAGATTTTTCTCATTTGAACTCTCATATGCAAAGAGTTTGCTCTAAGTCTCTGATCTTGTATTAAGGAATAAGTAAAGTTCATTCCCATGTTTTTCTTCCTACAGGATGGCTATTACTAAGTTTATATAACTCTTTTGCATTATATGTTTTGGGAGTCTGAATTAGAAATGTAAGAAAACACCCTCAAATCCATGTTTTTCAAACTTTTTTAAGAGAACAAACCCAGATTCAAATTTCAAGGTGATATTTTTGAACAAACTGCATAAGGTACATTTTCTGCTGCTTTGTAAGAAGAGTTTTTGTAACTTCTATTTTTTTTTTTTTTTGAGTCAGAGCCTCAAGCTGTCACCCTGGATAGAGTGCTGTGGCATCACAGCTCACAGCAACCTCCAATTCCTGGGCTCAAGTTTGTCTCTTGCCTCCGCCTCCCAAGTAGCTTGGACCACAGGCGCCCACCACAATGCCCGGCCATTTTTTGGTTACAGCCGTAATTGTTGTTTGGCAGGCCAGGCTGGATTCGAACCTGCCAGCTCAGGTGTACGTGGCTGGCGCCTTAGCCCATTGAGCCACAGGCACCAAGCCATTTTTGTAACTTCTTATGTCAATTATGTGTCTTAAATGGCCTGCGGTCAAAGCTACCATATGAGCTTATGCTTTACCTATTGTAAAAATGTTGTTATGTACCTTTCCAGTCACCAAATCCACACATGGCCTATGATTCATCAGTGTTCACATTTTAATTAGTTCCAAGACTAAACATAGAATTGAAGAAAATTTTTAACTGAAACACATATATCTCAGTTGATGGTATGCATTTCCAAAGTTGTATGTCACAGTCAAAACAGACTTGAATGAAAGGGCAAAAATGGAGAGATTTTTAAAAATACAAATTCTGACACCATTATCTAGAAGATTTATAGCTTAAAAAATTCCCTCTACAGTAACTTGACAATCTATTTGCCCTCCGCTCTACACTGTACATGATTGAGATATGTTTAATATCTTTGGGCTCCTTTCCAATATTTCAAGGACCCAGCTTTGTTGATTTCTCTATTTTAAGGTCCTATTTTTTTTTTTTTTTGAGACAGAGGCTCAAGCAGTCACCCTGGGGAGATGGCCGTGGCATCACAGCTCACAGTAACCTCAAACTCTTGGGCTTAAGTGATTATCTTGCCTCAGCCTCCCAAGTAGCTAGGACTACAGGTGCCCACCACAGCACCAGGCTATTTTTTGGTTGTAGTTGTCATTGTTGTTTGGTAGGCCCAGGCTGGATTTTAACCTGCCGGCTCTGGTGTATGTGGCTGGCACACTAGCTACTGAGCTACAGGTGCCACGCCTTAAGGTCCTATTTTCAAAATAGCTTCATAGCTGGGAAGAAAATTAAAAAATTAAAATTAAGTCCAGAGTATATTATATAAGTTCTCTTTTAAGAATATTACCGTCTCAAACTTTTATATGTCTAGGGGATGCCAGCAATTTAGAGATATAGGTAATCACCCTCACTTTACAGAGGAGAGTACTGAGTCCCACCTAGGTATGTATCAGGCAAGATAAGTATTTGCTTTTAGTAAAACAACTTTAAAGGATATAAACCATGGCATGAATGTACCAAATTGATTTGGCAGTATAGCTCTAATTTTGAATTATTTATTAGCATACAATAAATTCTACAAGACTAAAAATATATAATATGTAATATATATAAAATTATATATGTATAACCAAATTTCAGAAGAGGCTAATTTGACTATTTGAACTATGAACATTCCTAGTCTACATTCTAAAGAGTAACACCAAAAAATGGATATAAGGTTTGAATGCTGCCCAAATTTTGTAAAGAACTAGCTTTGAGAATTCAACTCTGCAGACATTTATTAATGCCTGCCATGTGCAAGGCATGATGCCAGGTGCCTAGTCTACATTCTTAAGAGTAACACCAAAAAATGCATATAAAGTTTGAATGCTGTCCAAATTTTGTAAGGAACTAGCATTGAGAATTCAACTCTGCAGACATTTATTAATGCCTGCCATGTACAAGGCATGATGCCAGGTGCTAAGGGGGTACTGAATTTCCTTTAACAAACAAGCCTCAAATCTCAGTAACTAAACACTTAAGTCACAGTCTAATGCAGGTAGCAAGTGTTGGCAGAATGGTGGGGTGACCCAGGTTTTATCCAACATGTGGCTCTATGTGACAGACTGGCTAGATTCTCACCCAACCCAGATGCTAAAGATGAGAGAGTAATTTGGTTTGGGTAAGTTATACACAAGAACCAGTGGTTAGAATTTCTTCCTAACTCAAAGTTCAGTGATAACACTTTTGGTAGCTTGAAATTGGCCATGGTGAAATTATTTATACCACATAAATCAGCAAATGCTACAAAGAGGAGTTTTGTGTTTTGTTTTATTTTGTTTCATTTGGACATACAGTTGCTAAACATTTATCATCACACAACTGGTTATATGAGCTGCTATTACAAACAATTCTAGTATCTCAGTGCCTTGATAGAATAAACTTTTATTTCTCCCTCACTTCACAGTCTAATGCCCGTTGACAGAGGGACTCTGCTCCGAGGCATCAAACTCCTTTCACTGGGACTCCACTATCTTCATATAGCTTGAGTCACCTTGGGATATCTGCTTATAGACAGGGGCTGGGTGGAACACAGATAAGGCCCACCACTTCTTAACTGCCTCAAGTCCAAATGATACATCATCTGTACTTCTAGTAATAGTAATTAATCACATGGTTCTACCTAAATATGAGAGAGACATCAGATGTTTGACAGTGAAGGATGAAAGAGAGAGTAACACCTTCAAGGGATTGAAGGACTGAGCAATTTTTTTTTTTCTGGATTCAGGAAGTCCTCTTTGTGGAATGTAAATTTGACCATTCTGTTGATTGAAACAAGTCATGAGATCAGCCAATATTCAAGAGGAGGGGAAAGAAATGCTATCTCTTGATGCAAGAAGCAGCAGTGTCTCATTGGAAGTGGATGCAGGAAAGCATGATTCATGGGAGAACATTTTAAATAAACTATACAATCTCCTACCAGTAGGATCCCAGCAACCTGGCCTGTTCTCTGTTCTTCCACATACACTCCTGGAAGCCATTTTATGACTTTGGCTATTTGTCATGGTGGCCCTAGAGTGCATTATAAAGTAATTTGCGTAGGGCCTGCAAATGTTGGTTAGAACCTCAAATATTTCCATAGGTTAAATATGCTGACCCTGTCTTAGGTCTCTGCTTTTACTCTGTTTTATGTTCTATCCATTTGTCTACTATCTAACAGATTACTAACTTCTTGAAAGCAAGCCCTTCGTCTTATCCACATGTGTCTCTCTTACAGTGTTAAGCACAGCTTTGTACATATCAGGCTTCCATAAATGTTGATTTAAATTGACCATCTCCAACTTTAATCAGCCTTTTCTGTTCCTCTGTAATCTTCCCCAATAGAAAATTATTTCTGATTATCATTCTTATTATAACTCAGGAAAAGAGAGCAAATGAAACAATACTGAAGTCTCCTAGAGAATTTCTGAAGAATTTTCTTTCTTTCTAACTGCATTGTTTGTCACAGGCATATAACATCCTTCATCTAGTATCTGTGCCTGTGGTTAGGCTTCTAAGAGCAGCGCAAGAAAGATCAAATACTTAGTGGACCCTGGATGAAGGAATAGGAAGAATGAGAATTAAAACTTTCCACAGAGTGTTTTTCAAAAAACACAAAGGAATAGAGCCCCAATTTTGTAAAGGACTATAAGCCCAGTGTGGGAAAACACCACACAAGAATAGTGAAAGAAAAGATAGCTGGCGTGGCATTGCCCAACCACACACACACCTTTGACTCCCTCCCCAAGTGAGAAGTGACTACAGAATATGTTGATATCATTAGAAAATTTGTAGTGATTTCAGCTATGTTCTGCTTGATTCCAGTGGTGCCTCATGACTATCAGCTGAAAAATGTGTTTCAATATACTTACCACTAATTCCGATGTGTTTGTGTTTCAGATGTGTGTGTTGACTCCCTCCCTGGTGAGCACCTGCTTGTTCCAAGGCAAGGCAGTTTCAGATGAGTTCTAGTACCTCACCCACTCAAATTATATATTCATGCAGTTTTAATTCCTCTCTTTCTACAGCCCTTCTTGAGATTTGGGGAATTAGTCAAGCCTCTGAATATGCTTGTCTGTAAAATTGGGCTATCTATTTACATAAAAGTTAAAATCTGTGAAATATGGTGTGATTTTCTTTTCAGAAATGACCTAGCTTAGGATTTTAGGCCTTTTCCATACCCACAGGCTGAGAGGAGCTTATGGAGGAGTAGCTCCTTCTACTCCAAGGTTCTCTCTGAGACAGAACTAGCCCACCTTCCTCATCCTTCCAGATTATTCTTATCTCACTGCCTACAATGAACTGAATGGTATGTCCCCACCAGATTCATATTTTGAAATCCTCTCCCCCACCAAGGTGATAGTATTAAAAGGCAGGACATTTGGGAGATGATTAGATCATGATTCGGACTGGTGCCCTTATAAAAGAGACCCTGGAGAGCTCTCTTACCTCTTCCATATGTGAATGAGGACATGGCAAGAAGGTACCATTTATGAAGAAGAGAGCCCTCACCAGATACTGAAGCTCCTAGGGCCTTATCTTGGACTTCCTAGCCTCGAATTGGGAGAAATAAATCTTTGTTGGTTACAAGCTACTCAGTCTATGTGGTATTTTGTTATAGAAGCCTGTAAGGAGTAAGACACTGCACATGTTTTACTTAGCCATGTAATTTTTTATTTGTAATTTTTGTTAGCCATTTGATCTTTTAAAAATTGTAGTCATTTGTATTTTAGTCAAACACCTTTAAAGTAAATGAATAAGTGTGCATCTATGTGAACTATTTAAGCATAGTTGAGCATAGGACATATTTAAGTATAGAATATAAGCAATCTATTCAAAACAAAACAGAAAATTATTATCTATACAAACTCTATACCACTACCATTTAATCACTGTATTTTTAATAGCTTTATTAGGGTATATCTGATATAAAATATTCAGCACATATTTAGAATGTTCAGTTTAATAAGTTTTCACATATATGAAAACCGTGAAACCACCTCCACAATCAAGATAATGAACAGATCCATCACCTCTAAAATTTTTTCCCTGTCTTTTTTAACCCCTTTCTCCCACCCTCCTTCCTAGCCATTCCTCAGCTGGTAGAAACAGGCACTATTTACTGTTCCTGGCTCTGTGTGAGCATGCACTGTTGTTTCTTTTAAGCTCTACAGGTAGTTCTTTCCCCAATCTTGTATAGTTTCCTTACATGCACATGCTGATTAGTACTCCACTGACCTTCTATATCAATCTTATTATTTTTCTCATCTCTCTACACTGCCAACTCTATTTGCTTTGATTCTCCCCAAATTCTCAGCTCCATTTCTTCAACTCAAGGAGTATGCTGGACCTTTTGAGATCCCCTTCCCTATACTTGACACTCTCTCTAGGCAGTAAGCTGGGCAATTGTAGGGCTAATCTACTTTGTTTCTTATCTCTTAGAAATCACTGTCTTTATCTGCCTGATGGCCAATACCTTGAAAATAAATTTTTTATGTGTTTTGTCTAATTTTCTAGTTGTTTGGGATGGGAAGACAAATCTCTCTGTTATTTTATCTTGGCTAGAAGAAGTTGTTCACAGTACTTTTATTTGCTGTAAAATTTAAGGAGCAATATAACTCTCACTAAGAAACTGTAGGAAAATGTTTGCATATGTTTAGCAAGCAGATTTGGAAGGTAAATTAACGTCTCAACTTTTAAAATATCTGGATATAGGAATATTAGGAAGACCAATATTCATTATAATTGTGTTTGAAAGAAAATAAATGAATTCAATAAAAGAAGTGAATGAATGAGAATGTGATTTCCAATTTCTTTTCGCTTTTCTTCATTTTTCTTTACTGTGCTTTCTCTCCAATGTCTTCCTACCCCCCCCCACATTTAAGCTTTACCACTCAACTCACCCATTTATTTGTCTATTAGTCCATTTATCAAATGTTACTGAATATCAGGGATAAATGAATTGTAAGACAGGAAACCTCTTACAATGTACTCCCATATGGTGGGTGGGAATTCTATTATTGTAGAGTCCTGAATAAAATGCTAGGGAACAGATGAAGGAAGGCTTTTCCCAGGAGGATACATTTGAAATGAGTATTGAAGTGTGAGCAACATTTGGCTAGGTTGAGATGGGAAAGAGGAGGCATTTGAGAGAGAGTGAGCATGCACTAGGCCAAGGTGAGTGTGGGAAAAAGATCAGTCCTATATTTGGAGTGATGAAAAGCTGACCATGGATGGGGTCTATTGTGGCAGGAAATTAAGCTACAGGGGTGGTTGAAACCACCCTTAGAACCAAGATACATTCTGACTTGGCCATTTTATGAGCCTGTGAAAGTAAATCTAGATTGTAAACTTCCAACAGCCTGAAGTTTTATAGCATGGAAATGACACAATCAAATGTGGGTTGAGTTTTGGACTCTCTAGGGGAGGCAGGTGGCAAGAAGTCTTTGCAGGAGGCTACTGAAGTCATTAAAGAGCATGTGAGTCCCTGAACTCAAACAGGGAAGATGCAGAGTAATCCAAGAGACATTTTCACAAGAGAATTGGCAAGGTGAAGTAACCAATTGCATTCTGAGAATGAATGGGAGGGAGACTTGAGGATAAATGCCTCTAGGTTTTCCAATTTGAGAAAGTTGGCAGATGTCATGTCATTAGCTGAAACAAAGACAGAAGGCCAAATAGAGTTGAATTAGCTTTTAGTCCCACTGCCTTTAGGGTTTCTATGGACCATCCAGGTGGAGAGTTATAGCAGGCAATTGGCCCTCAAGAAAGAAGTTTGAGAGTCAATGGCATAATGTCATAGTTAGAATGATCACAATTGGTTTGAACGTAGTACATAGAATGAGAAGAAAATAATATGACATTCTAATTCTCTGAAAAACTTTAATGAAGAATTTTATACTTCAAATATCTGTCAGGCAAAGATATTCTTGAAGGCCAATTTATAAGTATCCCAGTGCAAGAGATAAAATTCTGCCATAATGTTCTCTCAGTGAGCAAAGGGATTTAGGGTATTCTCATCAGCCCTCATGAATTCTAAGATTTTGTTCAGTATTATAACATTCTTCAGCAAAAATGGAAAAATCAGACATAGGCATATATTGTCATAGACTTTCTAAGCAGGGACTGCTGGAACAGAAAAGTAGAAAGGGTGTCTGAAAGAGAGTCTCAGGAGTCAGTACTGAGCCCTTTCCAAAGACTTGCTATTTTAAGGTCAACTCTAATTTAAATATTCCTAGTACTGAATAAGCAGGGGAACTTGGGAAAGCCTGAGTCACCCTCACACCCTCAACTGGCTTCATAAACCAAGACACATTCTGACTTGGCCATTTTATGAGCCTGTGAAAGTAAAATCTATTTGAGGAAAAAGTGATTTGGTTTGACCTTTAAGCAATGGAAAAGAAAACACTTGCTATTTCCGGAGGACTTCCTCAGAGGAAGCTCTGCCTCAGACAATAGAACCCCACTGGGATTTCCCAGTCTCTTGCAATGTCAAAAATATTAGTTACAATATTTGTATTCATGAGGACTACAGGTTTAAGTATTGTTGATGGACAGCTTTATTAATGCTAGTCAGTCTATAGCTCTTACCAAGTTCTTTCCTTTCTTAATTCAGGTGTCCAAGATGAATAGTGTTACATATTGTGAGCAAGCTCATGGAAACTTTTCTCCTAGGGCACAAGATGTAAGCAGAGAAAATGAAGACTTCAGTTTTCTTGAATCCTAATCCACTCCTCTGACATGGCAAAGTCCTATTCCTATATTCCAGTGTCAGACGTTCCATGGCAGTGCCACTTAGTTTCCAGACTGAAACAAAATTTGGTGGTTTTTGTCTCTCAGGGAATTAGACAGCATCAAGAAATTTCTTGCTCTAGTGCTACTTGGGATGAATTATTTTTAGGTACATCACAGAATATAAAATGGCCATTATTTGCCAATGTATGCTTTCAAAGTTTTATTTTTTGTATTATTAGAAGTTGTTGGTGGAAATAAAATATACAATTTTAATTCTCTTCAGAAGCCTCTAGACTTGCAAAGACAACCTTGAGAGGAGAAAGTGTTCTCACCACTCCCAGAATATTTGGAAGGTACTTGATAGGTAGACGCTAATCTTTAAAGAGCTTAGCAGTTCTTGGTAAGCATAGCCTGTCCTGTAAACCAAGGCTTTCTGGCTTCTGGAAAAAGAGTCCTTGAAAACAATGGTTGATGGGCAGCTAGAGGCCATATTTACAGATGTCCAGTATGAGGTTTCTGTAATGAACTCCTTGACTAAAATGCACAGAATGCTCAATGGAGCAAAATCCTTGAGTCTTTTCTACCCAAGATTAACTTTGAGAAACAATGAGTCACCTTAAGGGTGACTTAAGGCTATAAAGGTTAGGGATAAGGAGCTAAAACTCAAAAGCCCACTACCCTTGTTCCAAACTGCTACTGATCCCAGAAATTTTAACACCAGTCATGCCCCACTTACTCTCTTCTTAGGATTTATGGAAGAAAAATAGGTGCTACCACCAGGATGTGAATTAACTGATCAAATTGACTCTCTAGCTAATTTCTGGGGCATTGGTTTGGAAAGAAGAAGGTAAGAAGCCCCCAATAAAGCCACCTTTCCTACAGTTTTGCTTACTTATTATATGGCTTGATGAGATACTGCCCTGTAAGTGAGAATGTCTTAAAATACACTACTTTTTGGTGGCCATTTTATTGAATATTTACTATGTGTCAGGTTTGTGCTAGGCCTTTTATGAACACTGTCTTAGTCCATTTTGTGTTTCTATAAGGTAATACCTCAGGCTGGGTAATTTATAAAAAAGAGATTTTGTTCATAGTTCTACAGGTTGTACAAGAAGCATTGTGTCAGCATCTGCTTCTGGTGAGGATTTCAGACTGCTTCCAATCAAGGCAGAAGGTGAGGGGAGAGGAGGCATGTGATATGGTGAGAGAGGGAGCAAGAGAGAGAAGAGGGGGCTCCCATAATTTTTTAAGCAACTAGCGCTCCAATGAACTAAGAGGGTGAGAACTACTTTTTCCAGATGCATCTCTAATCTGAATTCCTCTATCTACCCTGGCCTGACCACATCCCCTAAGGTGTTCCTCTTTCCTCAGACCTTCTTTGGTATTTTTGGTCTGTAGTGGTAACTTGAAAATTAAACAGGGCCCTCATGAGCTCCTTTCTTACTTAGTGTTTTCTCTTACTATTATTTTAGCCCTATGTTCTTAGTTAGCTTTTTGGTCAGCCTGAATCTTATTTCCCTGCATAGTTTTCAATGGTAAGGGTAGGAACTGTGTCCTATCCATTTTTGCATCTCCCCACAGGCTTTGCACATAATTGAAATTCAATAGGACAAAAGAAGAAAGGGCTATTTAAAATCAGAGAACTTTTAAAGAGTGAAAGATACCAGTCGAAATGGAGTGTCTGTGACAAAAATCTTCAGTCAATACGTTTTTCAAATTCTTTCAGTTGTTGACTCTCAAATATTTATGCTAATGACAATCAGGAAAAACACAGATGTTGGAAATGTACCAAACTCAAGACTAATTCTGGCCAACTAATTCTTTTCACCAAACCTTCCACAAGAGCATCTTACAAGACAAGCTTCAGGCACCACTGACCCCTTACAACTCTCCCTTAAGAGAGTCAAGCTCACTCCCAGGATCAAGCCATTTGTGTGGGAGGTCAAAGGGTATTCTCAGGGTAGGAGAGAGGGAGGAAGATGGAAAAGGAAAGGAAAAAAGCAAAGGATCTGACAATGAAATAAAACATACAATAAATTGTTGACATAGAGCTTGGATTTAGAAGCTTTAGCTCCACTAAGGTCATTTCTTTTCATTAATTTATTTCATTAATTAAGTGATTTTATTCTTAAAGAATAACTAATTTTTCTATTGAAAGAAGGAAATAAAAGGATGGAAAGGGAGAGAAAAGGAATAAAAGATGGAAAGAAGAAGAGGGAGGGAGAGCACAAAAGAAATGGTAGGGGGAAAAAAGAGAACTCTCCAAACACCACTGATTGCTTTTTGGTATTTTATTGAAGTTCAGTATGTTTTAATTGACACAGGAGTCTGGAATGCTCTGAAACTCTGACTAAAGGGATGGCCTCTCTGGGTAATGTAAACTTCCGTTCTAATTCATAACTTCAACCACAAGGTTAAACTGGCACGCTGTTCTTTTTGAATTTCATGAGTAAAAAATGTACTGAAAACCATTACTCGAGCCAGAATGAGTGATATTTCCTCCAGATATACTTACTGACAGATAGTACATCCCAAACCAGGTAGCTGACTAAGTCCTTAGTCACAGAAACAGAAGTTTTTCATCTGAAGTCAGTCTTTTCCCCTCCAAGTTGGCCAGGCTGTCCCTTCTGTTCTGGGACACTGGAACCCCATGAGTAAATTTGAAACCCAACTTCAGGGGAGTGAGCTACTCTGAGAAAAACCCCAGCATCTTGTACTCTCTGATCATAGTACCACACAAGGACATTTAGGAAAGAAAATGAGAATAGTTTGACATAGACTAAGAGTTAGCAGCCTCTGTGGTCTAATACTAGGGAGTTTGGGAAGGCCCTAGTATCACCCACAAGCAGAGAACTGTGGCCTTCTAGGGTAAAGCTCTAATCCTTCCTGAAACATCAAACAAGGCCCCTACAACGTGTTTACTCACATCTTCATGTGAATGCATAACCTCAAAGAAAGACCTGGAGACAAAGAGAGAAAGAGAGAGAGAAAGTGCACACTCAATAAGAGGGACTATGTGGGTTAGGGGAGTACATTTTAGATCCCAAATAGGGAGCCTTGAAGAGCTCAGTGCCTTTGAAAAAGTGATTTTATTTCTCTGGTCACCGTTTTTACATTATGGTTGATCTAACCAGATGATATTTACATCCTTCTCTCCCCTTCCTCCTTTTCTTTCATTCTTTTTTTTTTTTCCTTTCTTCTTTTCAACAAGTACTATGTGTTAGGTTTTGTTCTAGGCATTATGAATATAACTTTAAACAAGATAGCCTGTCTTAATCCCTCATAGCCTACATTCCAATAGGGAAAATCTAAAAAGCAAAGAAATATATAAAACAAACAGTTTTTGCTTTGCATTGTTTGGGTAAGCATGAATTTGGTTTGGTTAACACCAGGCCCTAGCAAAAATGTTTAAATTTCAGTCAGCATCATGTATTAATTGTGGGCAACTACATGAAGAATAAATTTCTCTGCTAGCTCTCCCACCCACAAATTGTTATGTAAATGACAAGTTCACATCATGATCAGTGACCAATCACATCACTTGTTGCAAAGTCATTCAATGATTTACATTGAATTTACATTTGTTTCTCAGTTCACACAAGGACAGCAGTACCTGTAGCTCTGTTGCTTCCTTGTCTCCTAGTTGTAGACTATAGGCAAAATAATTTAACTTTTTATTTTTTTAATTTAATTAATTAATTAATTATTTTTTTTTTTGTAGAGACCGAGTCCCACTTTATCGCCCTTGGTAGAGTGCCGTGGCATCACACAACTTACAGCAACCTCCAACTCCTGGGCTTGGATTCTCTTGCCTCAGCCTCCCAAGTAGCTGGGACTATAGGCCCCCACCACAATGCCTGGCTATTTTTCTGTTTTGCAGTTCGGCTGAGGCTGAGTTTGAACCCGCCACCTTTGATATATGGAGCCAGCGCCCTACTCGATGAGCCACAGGCGCTGCCCATAATTTAACTTTTTAGACACTACTACTGTTGAATAATACTCCAGGTCACCCTGATTCTCTTGAATGGAAATGTGAAAATTTGCCTTTTATCCCCAAACACAACTTCATTAATTCATACCATGGACCATAGAGTTATTTCAACATTTGAAGCATATTAGATGGACTTTCAGATAGAGTATCAATGCTATCACTGGAGACTGTACCATTTTTAGCTGAACGTTGGAAAAATATGACATAAGGCATATAATTGTACACATTCAAGTATCATGGCAGAAAGTAAGAGCAAATAGCATGTCAGCAGTATGGCAAGTACCACACAAGTAACTTTATAGATTTCTTATTGTAGGGAAGTGGAGTTGTAGGAGAAATAGTTGACCATTGGCATATGGCCACACTGCTGCTGTTTGAGAGACTCTCAATATGCAGCCAGAGAAACTTAGTAAAGGTAAACTTAAAACATAAATTAAGAAAGTGATTGTGATTAAAAAAGATGAGTAAGTCTCAGATGGAAGGAACTGGTGAAAAGCTTCACATTAAAGGAACTCTCAGAGGTATTTCAAGACATTGAAGACACAGAGGAAAAAATGTAGAAGCTGATCCAAACTTAGAAATGAGGATTATTTACCAAGAAATATAAAAAATGTTCTCTCTGCATGGTAAGTTCTATGAAAAGAAGGAAGAAGGCACTGCTCAAACTACTCTTATTGGTTATTTTTAGTTGTAGCAAAACATACACAATGTAAGTTTTACCATTTTAACCATTTGTAAGTGTACTCTTCAGTGGCATTAAGCATATCCTCATTGTTGTGTAATGATCAACACCACCAACTTTCAGAACTTTTTCATCATCCCAAACAAACTCTGTATCCCTTAAAAACTAACTCCATTTCTTCTCTCCTCTTAGCTACTGGTAGTATATATTCTTCTTTCTGTCTTTATGAATTTGACTATTCTCTTCTAAGTATAATCATATGAGGGAAATCATATAGTATTTGTCTTATATCACTTAGCATAAGGTTCATCCATGCATTAGAATTTCAATTCTTTTTAAGGCTATACAATATTCAATTTTATTTATCCATTTCCATTTTTACCACATTTTGTCTATTGTAAATAATGCTGATATGAACGTTGATGGGTAAATATCTATTCAAGTTCCTGCTTTTGAGCAGATACCTGGAAGTGGAATTATTGGATTATATGATATTTCTGTTTAAATTTTTGAGAAACTGTAGTACTATTTGCCAGTGTTGCTCCCCCATTTTACATCCCAGCAGCAATGCTCAAGGGTTCTAATTTCTTCATATTCTTGACAACATTTATTACTCTTTTTTTTTCTCTTATGGCCATCCTAATGGATTTGAGGTGATGTTTCATTGTGGTTTTAATTCATATTTCCCTAATTATTAGTGATGTTGAGTATCTTTTCATGGACTTATTGGTCACTTCTATATCTTCTTTTCAGATAAGTTTTTATGAATTGAATGGGCATATCTGAAAATATAAAGCATTTTAATTCTCAACATTCTAATGTTTTAAATTACAATGTAGCAAATAAATATTCATTTTACATTGTTTTCAATTTACAATACATTTATAATTGACAGTAAAGAACTTTTAACCTTTTGAGAAAAAGTAATGATTATTTATGGAACAATCATTATTTTTGTCACTGATTATGAAGAACATTTCATTTACATGGTTTTGGCTTGCACAGTCATTTTTATGGTCCCCTACGTATCATGCCAAGCAAGGACTTCCTATAGATTGTCAGATTAGTGATAAAGGATATGAAAATAAAGCAAGAGAAGGAAACAGAGAGTAACAGACTGTGATGGGTAAATGGGCCATTAATATTGGTTGTCAGGGAATGCTACTCTGGAAAAGGACATTTGAGGAGAAAGCCAGCCAGCCACATTGCTTCCTATGGGAAGAACTTTTCAGGCTTGGAAAATAGCAAGGGCAAAGACCCTCAAATAGAATCCTCTTTGGTCTGTTTGGAAAATAGCAAGAATGCTATTGTGGCTAGAACACAGTGATAGAGGGAGAGAATGATAGTGGCTGAATATGAAAAGGTAGGTTCGGGCCCTATCATGTAGACTTATTGACCATGGAATGGACTTAAGATTTTATTCTAACATGATGAGAAGGCATTAAAGTGCTGAGAGTGACATCATGTTAGTGGACAGTGTATTTGTTTGGTTACAGGTGAATTCCCTAAGGAGATAAAAGGGGAGAGTGAATATAATAAAGATTAACTTCATCTACTTCATATTTTTCTGGCAGCCAGTCTTGGCTTCAAAAAAAGCAGAGGATGAAAGACCTGTAGAGTCTATTACATACTCATAGTTTTATTCAGCCTCTCCTGCCCAATGACAAGGCTTCTTAATTTTTTCAATCTCACTAAGACCCTCTTGGAATTTTCCCAAGAGGAACAAGCATTCTCTTTTTTGGTGGAGGAAGTTTATTTATTTTAATGACTCAGATCTTTTCTTTCTTTCTTTTTTTTTTTTTGAGACAGAATCTCACTATATTGCCCTCAGTAGAGTGCTGTACCATCACAGCTCACAGCAACTTCCTCCAACTCTTGGTCTTAAGTGATTTTCTTGCCTCAGCCTCCCAAGTATCTCTGACTACAGGTGCCTGCCACAATGCCTGGCTATTTTTTTTGTTGCAGTTGTCATTGTTTAGCTGGCCTGGGCCAGGTTCAAACCCACCATCCTCAGTGTATGTAGCTGGCACTATAACCACTGTGCTATGGGTGCCGCACCTTTTTTCTTTCTTTCTTTCTTTTTTTTTTTTTTTTGAGACAAAAGTCTCACTCATTGCCCTGGGTAGAGTGCCATGGCATGGTAGCTCACAGCAACCTCAAACTCTTGTGTTTGAGCAATCCTCTTCCGTCAGCCTCCAGAATAGCTGGGACTACAGTCACCTGCCACACAATGCCTGGCTAACTTTTCTGTTTTTTGTAGGGACAGGGTCTTGCTCTTGCTGTTGCTCAGGCTGTTCTTAACTTCTGAGCTCAAGGGATCCACTCACTTGGGCCTCCTGGAATGCTACAATTACAGGCATGAACCACTGCACTCATCCCAGATGTTTCTTTCTAATGAAATGACCATTACAATTTCAATGTTCTGAAATGGCCAACAAACCACAGAATAATAATTTTTTAGGCTCCTGCTTGAAACTAACAGCGTCAGGAAACTGCTGGGCTTTATTCAAGGCCAACCACGTGGAGGAAATTCTGGCAGTGCAGAGGGAAGGAGTGGGGAATGGTGAGATGGGCCGAGGGGTCTGTGAGAGTCTGAAGCAGCCACTGTGGTAACTGGGGAAGGATGGTGGCCCGGCCAGAAGCCTCAGGCAGTGAGTTTCAGGGAAGGTCAAGACAGGTTTGAGTAAGACTTAGGGGTGTTGATTTGGCACAGTATGAAATGTCTAGGGAACTGTGGATGCTGATCTGAGTGGGCAGAAAAGCAGTGGAGGGGTCTTCTGTGTGTTAACAATAGGGATGTGAAACATTCGGAAAGAGTGAGTGGCTCCTAACATCACAGAAGTACCTGAGCAAAGAAAGAGGGGCTCTTGGATCTAGAAGGCCTTCCAGAATCAAAGTAACAATTGCAAATCTTTCACTTAGCCACTCACTTGCCAATCAAAGGAGGAGAAAGTAATCAATTAGAGATAGGAAATAAAATCACTTTAGTGTGCTACCTTTCATTCTGAAAGGTCATTACAGTATCATTTGTGAAATTCAACACAGAAATATGCCACTGGACAGCCATGTTTTAGGGATCCCTGAGATGAGGGGCCCAGCTGGTCTGCGCGTGTGGTGGGAAGTGCAGAGCAGCCAGGCTCAGGCAGGCAGCACTCAGCAGAGGCCAGGCCACCCCATCACTGGTCTGCAGAGGGTACAAGGGTCCCAGCATGTCCACATCCTGAAAGCAACATGTCATCTATTTCTGTAGTTCTCTTCCACCATGTTTTGCACAAGGTCTGTGAAGCCCCTTCCAGTTTCCTAAAGAGCTTGCAGAACATAGAAAGGAGTGAGAACTGCAGGCCCAGCTGCAGTTAGTAAAAGTGGCTGAGGGGACCAAGGTGGCTGTTCTTACACCTAGCCAGGCTCTCCCCTGTCCCTGAGAAACTAGGGGCGAGCACCTCTGGGAAGCCCAGCCAGGTCTGATGAGAAGGTCCTTTTGGTGAAGTTTGAACTCCCAAGTGGGCTTTTCTGAACTCTCCAGGGATGGAACATTCTGCCAGCGCCAATTCTCCACGGGGTTGCTGATTCCTATTTCCATCCACCTTGATAGTCACAGAAAAGCAGGCCACTTGAAGGGCAGTGAGCACAGTGCTGGCCTGAGGTGTCGGCCAGTCACCTGTCGGGCAGGCCTTAGCCTCGCCAACAGGAAGCAGCTTGGAAAACAGTACTTGTAGCTCCTGCTTCATTCTGCCTCCTACAGCAACAGCCGCCTCCAGCTGATGCAGGAAGGAGCTTCATTTCAGGAAGTGTTTCTAACTTCTGTCATAGGTAGGTCACTGCAGAAGGCTTGTCCTTTTTCTGTCATCACCAGATCCTCCTTTTCAGTGTTGACACATGGGTCCAAACACTAACACCTCTTACATTTTCAGGCCTGTAAAGTGGGAGGGTCCGGGCATGTTGTTTTTTTCTGCAGCATCCTAGAATGGTGGGGGAAGTTGCAGGTCTTAGTCTGGGAGGGCTGGGGCATGAAATCTTTTGCTGGAGGAAGTCCTTTGAGCCATTCTCAAAGAGTATTTTCTTCTCTTTTCCAGCTACTCCTAGCATTGGGGGTGGAAGATAACTTCTCTGAGACTTTGGAGGTCTAGACCATGTGTAATCAGGGGAGTGGCACAGGGCCCAGCTGGGGCAGAAGGGGGTGTGAGCATGTGGGAGCTGTGGTCCCAGCTTTAGCCAACAAGTAACCAGGACCCCCCTTTGCCCCATCAGAAGAAGAGCTCCTCACAGATCCTGCGTGTGTCCTTGGGCACCATCACAGTGTGGCACACGGTTCTTGGGTCTGTGAAGATCTCGTGGTCATTGCCACCTGGCATGCTTTTGTCTCCAAAGAAATAAATGGTCCTATAACCATCATTTTTCACTTTTGTCAGGCAATACCTCTTGTCACATCCATCAGGAAAGATATCAAAGCTGATCTGGCCTCCTATGGAAAACACGAGGCCTTTTCCTGTGAACTCTTTCTGTAGATCAGCTACAAATTTTTGTATATTTTCTTTTTCATCAAGTTCATAAAACTCAATGTGTTCTTCCTGGCTGCAGCTCCTTCCAATAGGGGACACATTTAAAATCCCATTGTGGAATTCAATGAAAGTACCCCTCTTCTTCTGGAGTTTAATTTTTTTTTTTTTAATTGTTGGGGATTCATTGAGGGTACAAGAAACCAGGTTACACTGATTGCATTTGTTAGGTAAAGTTGCTTTTACAATCGTGTCTTGCCCCCAAAAGGTGTGTCACACACCAATATCCCACCCTCTCCCTCCTTCCCTCTCTCTGCTCTTCCTATCCCCCACCCCTCCCTCCTTCTTTCTCTCTCTGTTCTCTCCTCCCCCACCCCCACCATGTCATTAATTGTCCTCATATCAAAATTGAGTACATAGGATTCATGTTTCTCCATTCTTATGATGCTTTACTAA
Source organism: Arctocebus calabarensis (assembly GCA_963573935.1). Classification (NCBI taxonomy): domain Eukaryota; kingdom Metazoa; phylum Chordata; class Mammalia; order Primates; family Lorisidae; genus Arctocebus; species Arctocebus calabarensis. Next base: position 635 of record CAUYON010093667.1, on the reverse strand, counting down.
GAATAATGTGTTCCACTTCCATCCAGGTTAATACAAAGGCTGTAAAGTCTCCATTTTTTTAATGACTGAATAGCATTCCATGGTGTACATATACCACAGCTTGTTAATCCATTCCTAGTTTGGGGGGCATTTAGGTTGTTTCCACATTTGGTGATTATAAATTGAGCTGCAATAAACAGTCTAGTGCAAGTGTCCTTATGATAAAAGGATTTTTTTTCCCTCCTGGATAGATGCCCAGTAATGGGATTGCAGGATCAAATGGGAGGTCTAGCTTGAGTTCTTTGAGGGTTCTCCAGACTTCCTTCCAAAAAGGTTGTATTAGTTTGCAGTCCCACCAGCAGTGTAAAAGTGTTCCTTACTCCCCACATCTGCACCAGCATCTGTAGTTTTGAGATTTTTGTGATGTGGGCCATTCTCGCTGGGGTTAGATGCTATCTCAAGGTGGTTTTGATTTGCATTTCTCTAATAATTAGGGATGATGAGCATTTTTTCATATGTTTGTTAGCCATTCATCTGTCTTCTTTAGAGAAGGTTCTATTCATGTCTCTTGCTCATTGATTTATGGGATTGTTGGCTTTCTTCATGTGGATTAATTTGAGTTCTCTATAGATCCTGGATATCAAGCCTTTGTCTGA
>CAUYON010093665.1:0-45726 GCA_963573935.1 Arctocebus calabarensis | reverse complement strand
TTCAAGCCCGGCCTCAGCCGAACTGCAAAACAAACAAACAAAAAAAATAGCCGGACGCTGTGGCAGGCGCCTGTAGTCCCAGCTACTCGGGAGGCTGAGGCAAGAGAATCGCTTAAGACCAAAAGCTGGAGGTTGTTGTGAGCAGTGTGACGCCACGGCACTCTACCCAGGGCGATAAAGAGAGACTCTGTCTCTACAAAAAAAAAAAAAAAAGAAAAATCAGCCAGGCATTGTAGCTGGTGCCTGTAGTCCCAGCTACTTCAGAGGCTCATGCAGGAGGATGGCTTGAATGCAGGAGTTTGAGGTTTCTGTGCGCTAGGCCAAAGCCAACAGAGTGACTCTCTGTCTCAAAAAAAGCTAAAACAAAACAAAAATTAATAATTTGATCTTAATTTACACATTGAATGGCTTCCCTTGAAATACATTTTATTGTTAAATTGTTAAAAGGATAACCTTTTAAGTATTTGTTTTGGTTTGTAGGATAATAAGGTGAGGGTACCATGTCAGAGAACTGAGTGCTCTTTTCTGATCTCTGTATAACCTTGTGCAAATCTGCTTGTCCTCCTGGACTCAGTTTTTTTCACTTATAAAATGGGATAAAATGAGAAGATCTGTAACTTCTCCCTTCTGTGCTTTTATTTGTTGAACTTGGTGGAAGCTCCCAGCACCATTTCTCTACTTTGTGCTTATCTACTGTAACCAAGATATTAGAAGAGTTCGTCCTTCTCGTATTGAGCACATAGAAGAAATATACAGGTGTGATTTAGAAGCAGGTCTGTACAACACAGTGTTGATAAATTTGTTAACCATTTGTTTTTGCTCATAAGTTTAAGGCATTAACCATTTTTTTTGAAGTTAAAAACAATGACTAACTCTCCAGTGGTTGACTACAGCGTTGACGAGTTGTTCCCTATTTCACCCTTTCTCTTTCTTTAAATTTAAATTCTGTTCTGATAATTCCACCATCTCTGCCATTTTTGAGTTTGGTTCCAATGCTTGCTTTGTCTCTTCAGGCTTGGATTTTTCCCTTTTAGCATGCCTTGCAGCGTTTTTTTGAAAGCTGGCCACCATTTATTCAGTAAAAGGACCTACGGCAAAGAGTTCTTCAGTGTAAGGATTTACGTTTACATTTACCTGGCTAGAGGTTCTGCTGTGTTTATTGTTTGCTGTAGCTGTAGGTGTCAGAGGCTAAAACTTTCCACTAGTGTTTTTGTTTCTCTTTTCCCTCTTGTTGGTTTTGCCTGGAGACTTTTTGAGGTCTGGCATGTGCCCTTCTTTCAGTTGTCTTCCCTATTGTAGAGGAGTCCTACTGATATGGAGGTAAATTCTGGGGAAGAGGAATCGGAGGAGACTCCTGTGGCTGGCCTTGCGTGAGCCTGTGGGCTGGACTGTGACCTTCACAGGTCCTCTCAGCTCCCCTCCCCGGTTCATCTTTAGGTGAGACAGGAAAGCTAGAGGGTGCTAGAATTGGTTATGTCCTTTCTCCAGGATTGGTTAGACCTTGGTAAAAACAGCTTTCCTTGAAGGCAGAAAATGCTCTGGGTGTATTTCAAAATGGTTACCCTTCTCATCTTGCTGCTGGAATAGACAAAGACTTTTTTCTCCAGTATTCACCCTGAGAACCTGGTGGCATTCCTAGAGGTAAAACACAAAAATGTGGGCCCCTCTCCATCCTGTAAGACTGGAACTGCAGGAAATGTTCTCTCTCTAGCTAGTACACAGGGCAGTTTACATCTTTAAGTGTTCCGACCAGGTGCTGGCCCAGTGGTGGGCGTCAGTGCTGGTGAGTTGTGTTTCTCGGTATTTGCCTGTCTCTCTAGTTGGGGGGCTATAGTCTGTGTTATGACCTCACTTCTGTGATGGATCTAAGGAGGATGGGAGTGATGACTTCTGATCTTTTCACATGTCAGACCAGACCTCTTTCAGCCTTTTAGAATTTTGTTATAATTTATTATGCGACGAGAGGAGGAGTAGAAGAACCCTTCTTCAACATTATTAGTTCTGGTAGAGAACAAGATGTTGGAGCAGCGGTTCTCAGCCTGTGGGTCACAACCCCTTTGTAACAATGAAAATGCATCCTGCATATCACACATTTACTAATTATGTTTCATAACAGTAGCACAATTACAGTTATGAAGTAGTAAGGAAAATAATTTTATGGTTGGGGGTCACCATAACATGAGGAAGTGTATTAAAGGGTCGTGGCATTAGGAGGCATTAGGAAGGGTGAGAACCACTGTGGTAGAGGAAGTGCTGTTTAGATATTTAGTTATCAGAAGTGTTATTTACTTCAATTTAACTTCTGGATTCAGGTTTACTTTTTAATATTGTTTCTCCATAGATGGTTGGATGTTGTAGTTATAATGAAGATGCATAAGAAATTATAACTTTAGCATTGGAATTTAGAAACTTGTATGCTAAAATATTAGATTAGTTATTCTAAGAAATAGCTTTATTATGAATTATTATAATGGTAAAGTAATAAACGTTTATTGAAAGTTATTTAAAAGTAGTTGATATAAAGAGGAAAAATATTAAAAATACCAGTTATTTTATTATCCAAAGCTAATCACTATTCATTAACATTTTGGTGTATCTTCTTCTAGACTTCGTCTAGGCCTTTTTTTTTTTTTTTGACTCATTCCTTCACCCTTGGTAGAGTGGTGTGGCATCATAGCTCACAGCAACCTCAAACTCCTGGGCTCAAGTGATCCTCTTGTCTCAGCCTCCCGAGTAGTAGGGACTATAGGCTCCTGCCACAATGACGGAATAGTTTTTCTATTTTCAGTAAAGATGGGGTCTCACTTTACTCTGGCTGGTCTTGAACTCCTGAGCTCAGGCAATCCGCCCTCCTCAGCCTCCCAGAGTGCTAGCCCACCCCCCCAGCCAGTTGATAATTTTTTTAAAGAAAAAAGTTTTCTTACCTCTGGAACCTTTTCTGGTACCTCTACCTAAAATTTAGGAACTTGGTTAAAATTTGGATGTTTTAGAATAGTCTAATTTTTAATGATGATTTGAGATTGTTTTAAAAAAGAATGCTTGGGCTCGGCGCCTGTGGCTCAGCGGGCTAAGGTGCCAGCCACGTACACCTAAGCTGGCGGGTTCGAATCCAGCCTGGGCCCGCCAAACAACAATGACGGCTGCAACCTAAAAATGGCTGGGCGTTGTGGCGGGGGCCTGTAGTCCCAGCTACTTGGGAGGTGGAGGCAAGAGACTCGCTTGAGCCCAGGAATTGGAGGTTGCTGTGAGCTGTGATGCCACAGCACTCTATCCAGGGTGAAAGCTTGAGGCTCTGTCTCAAAAAAAAAAAAGAATGCTTGAAGATACAGAGATGTGTTAAAAAAAAGAAATGCATAAATGAATTTCCCTTTCTTGATGGTGGATTTTCTTTGTTAATCAGGTGAGATAATGGATAATCTTACCCTAGAAGCTGGAGATGATGCTGGAAAAGTGAAATGGGTGGACATCAGTGACAAGCTAAAGCTTTATGCCAGTCACTCTCAGTTCATCAAACTAGCGACAGAGAAACGAGATGCACACTGGAGTGAGGACTCGGAAGCCGACTGCCGGGGGGTGTAGCTCATGGTCTCTGCAGAAGCCAAAAGCCCACAAAAGAGCAAGTGCCGAAAAGGAGGCAAGATCACCCAACTGAAGCTGTATAAAGGGCCAGGGCGGCCACTGGGTCTATTCACTTTCAAAATGATTTACATTTAGAGGGTTTTACATCAGAATAAAAATTAATAAATATGATGAAACAGAACACAGAATTTTCAGCTTTCTGGTTAAAGGAATATAAATAGTCATATTTTGTATGTATTCTATTTAAGCATGGCTTCAACGAAATTTAAGCAACTGATGCTCTCGGATGAATCATAATCAGAATAAAGACAAATTCTTGATCAGCCATAACTCCTGTTTTCCATCTAGTTCTTGTCAGTTCTTCCCCCCAGCTCAGCCTTTTGAGGCCCAAAGGATTTTTCTGCCACATCGGACTTCTTTAGGACAAACACCACCATTGGATATATAGTTTAATGTCACATCTGATTTTTCTTTAAATTATTTACCATCATGCTTTTTATGATCTTATTGACGCTGATTTCATAAGTGAGAAGTTTATGTATTCTTGACTTTAGAGTCATGAGTTTTATGAGGAAATTTCAATCACTCTTTTAGTTATTAAAGATTAAGAGCAATGAATAAAGGCCAGGCACGGTGGCTCACGCCTGTAATCCCAGCACTTGGGAGGCCGAGGCGGGTGGCCTGCCTGAGCTCATGAGTTCGAGACCAACCTGAACCAGAGTGAGACCCCATCAGAAAAAAATAGCTGGGTGTCGTGGCAGGCACTGATAGTCCCCGCTACTTGGGAGGCTGAGGCAAGAGAATCGCTTAAGCCCAAGAGCTGGAGGTTGCTGTGAGCTGTGACTCCATGACACTCTACTGAGGGTGACATAGTGAAACTCTGTCTCAAGAAAAAACAAAAGCAATGAATAAAAGCTCATATCTTCATTTTTAGAAGTTCTGAATTTTAAAAATATGTCTAGGAAATTAGTAATTAAAATCAGTAAGTTTATTTCATTCTAGTGCAGTGGTTCTCAACCTGTGGGTCACTGTATTAAAGGGTCATGGCCCTAGGAAGATTGAGAATCACTGCTCTAGTGTACATATTGTATGTTATTAACCAATTAAAAAATAGCCTGGCACCTGTAGCTCAGTGAGTATGGCACGGGCCACATAAACCTGAGGCTGGCAGGTTCAAGCCCAGGTCAGACCTGCTAAACAGCAATGACAACTGCAACCAAAAAAATACAGCCAGGTGTTGTGGTGATCACCTGTACTCCCAGCTACTCAGGAGGCTAAGGCAAGAGAATTGCTTAAGCCCAAGAGTTTGAGGTTGCTGTGAGCTGTGACCCATCAAGGGCAACATAGTGATACTCTGTCTCTATAAAAAAAATAGTTGCAAAAGTTATTTTCTTAAAGTTCAAGGATCCTTTCTAAAAAGGAGACTCTGTCTCAAAAAATAAATAAATAAATAAATAAATAAAAATAAAAATAGATGCCCAAAAAGGAATGGCAATCAGATAGGAACAGAGAGAGATTTTTGTTAAGAAGGGAACGTTAAAGATTGAAATGGGTTTTTGAAAGGTGTGTGGTTAACATTAAAATCCTAAAGAAAGGACAGGGTTGGTGTTTTTAGGGGGTCTTAGAAACAAGGAAGGGGGGAAAAAGTAATACTACCTTGTCCGAGTGGACATGTGTATCTCATTCTCCCCAACAATATGCATTGGAACATGCTATGCTATTAACTCCTCTCCATCTGAATTAGGGTTGGACTATGGGTGGGGCATCTGAAGAAAGGCATTAGGGGATAGGGACATGGTGTTTTCTTCACACCTTTGAAGAAGAAAGTAGATTGTATCCAGAGAGTAGAACTAGAGTGAAGGCAAGACAAAAATTTTTTTGTTTTGTTTCGTCAATTTGATGTCAAAATTCCTGTAGTAGTAAACTCCCATTGAACTGATCGGGGGCTTTTTTCCCAAGTATGACCGTGGATTTTGCTGAGAGATATTAAAGTGTTTGATTTCAGGATACGTCAACCCTCTCTGGAGGTGTTAGAGGGCTTATGTATGGCATTAACTTATAAAAATCCATAAAATCCTGGTCCCTTGGGTATGTAATAAAGGCATTTGTCCTTGATGAGCATGACCTGCTCATGGAGTAAGAGGCTGGATGGCTTTCTTCTGGTATGAGTCAGCTTCTCCTTTTACTCTTTGGGATGAAGAAATTGTTTCTTTCTGGCACTGAACCGAGTTCTCTAAAGTGGAAGCTACTTACAAAAACTTTTAAGAAAGTTTGAGCAATTTTCTGAAAAATTGTTTAATAGTTTTAATACAGAGTTTTGATACATTTATAAAGATATTAGGCTATATTACAGTTTAAAGTATAACTAAAACACATGGTCTACATAATTTTTTTGAGTTTTCACTGGAGCATATATTAAAGTATGCAAAATGATAAAACTACTGTTAACATCAACTACAGATAGGATAGAACAGTTCTCAATCTGTGGGTCGCGAGCCCTTTTTTCCAATGTGGTAGTTAGGAAGGTTGAGAACCACTGGGATAGATGAAGATCATTTTCTGAAAACTGAAAATATCCAGCACTATCTATAATGGGGAAAAATCAGATTAAAATGTTAGTTTATGACATTCCTAGAAAATATCTCCTATATCATTAGGCAATATTCTCTTCATACTTACTTTTCTAACATTTTACATGTAAGGAATATTTTTTTCTTTTAGAAACATTTAGTAAAATAAAGAGTAATCATACATACCATTTACTGAATATCTATATTACTTAATCCTCACCACAATGCCTGTGAAATTAGGTGGTGGTATTCCCGTTTCACAGATGAAGAAATTAATATTCAGAAAGATTGCCCACGTTTTTATTCAGCAAGGGACAGAGCTGGGATTCGAATTCTAAAACTAATTCTAAAACTTGTTTTTTATTCCCTACTATGTTACGAATCTTCTAAGATTTATTATTTAAGTATGCAGTTATGCAGTATAGAAGTAGCAGTTGGAAGATTATATGTTACATAAATAGTAGTATTATGTCATATTAGTCATCATAATACAGTTATGATTTGTAACTTGAAATTTAAGGACCAAACCTGATTTGGCTAACCTTGTTAGCCAAAGTATTTGCATAATTTTCACTGACAGTTTATGTGATAATAATCTTAACATAAGGACAAATGATCACAATCAGTATTTGTTTTGCCAACAGGGGTTCTGGAACTTTTGAAGCATTTCAAACTCAAATAGAAGATATGCTAAACTTATGTGAGATCATAGCTATCTTAAAAGCTAACTATTTGGTAGCTAAAGAGGAACTTGAAAATTCTAAGCACTTTGAGAGGCTACTCCTATTTAACAGTATGTTTTCTGATGCTCAGCACTTCTGATGGTATTTTCTAAAATTTCTGGAGTTTTATTAAATAAACTGGCATTCAAATACATTCTTTGAAGAAAGCATTTTGAAGTAAGATGGTCTTTTTATAACTACTTGTCAACACATTATTAATTTACCAACTTGGACACAATCTAAGGTGATCAAATTTTTTTTGATAAAAATATTCAAAAATGCATAATGTTGCTTGAAAGATATTTGGAGATTTTACTAACCGTATAGAACTTCTGGCACAGTAGTGAGAATTATTTCTGTCAAAATAGATAATACAGGTTACAGTTACTGTATGAAGGTATTTTCACAATAATTCCTTCACTTTCACCTGTGTCTCCCATTTTATGGTTATTTTATAGCTGATTTGTTAATATTGGTATAATTGTGTATGCTGGGGATAGAAAATTAGGTAGTTCTGTTATACTTCAATGCTGAGTTGGATCCTTAACTGTATGTCTGCAATGCAGAGCTTAATTTTTCCCATGTGGACTCTGCTGGCTTGATAAAAGTATTTCAAGTGATTAAAAGTACTTTATTTAGTACTTTATGCAATAAAATTTGTTAGAAGAAAAACTGTTGGGTGGAAATCTAGTTTCTTTCAAGGTAAATTAAAATACATACTATGTAATGTTAATGGAAGTATTAATTGTTATTTTAAAAAAGAGTCAGGTTGGGTGGTGAGCCGGGTTCCAGTGTTCCAACCACTGAGGAGGTTGAGGTGAGGCTATTGCCTGAGGCCAGGAGTTCAAGGCTATAGGGTGTCATGATCCAGCCTGTAAAAAGCCACTGGACTACAGCCCCCAGCAACATAGTGAGACTTCCTCTCTTAAATAAAAAAAAAAGCAACAAAAAGGATTATACCTTCTTGGTCTCTACTTTTTTTATTGGCATATATTCTAAATGAAAGCAAACGTGCATGAAAATGAAAGTAGAAAGCCCAAGGATTGTAGCCTTTGCACCAAGCAAGCTAATGCTTTTAATGTAAAAGAAAAGGGTTGCCTTGGAGATCAGACCATTTCTAACTTTGGTAGTTTTCTACCAAATGAGTAAGCTTTTCTCATTTACTATGAATTGTCCATAAGACAGAAATAAGCCTGAGGCAGACTTCACTGTTTGAAATTTCTTAACCTAATATGGCATATATGTCTTAAAAACTTAAATTTGTGAAATACCATGGATGTTATGAAAAGAATACAATTTCAAACCTGCAAAAATTTTGGTGTTGGAGGAAATTCAGTTTATAACCATTAATTTTAATTTGGGTAGATCAGTTGCGTTTAATTCTGCCATCTGTTTTTATAGTATAAAAAGTTATTCTTACCTTTCCTGCCAGTGAACATCTCTTACGTTTGTCAGTATAATCACAGAAATAAAATCTTACCCCAAAGAAGCCCTAAAAATAAAAAAAAAATTAATAAGATATTATCTTTAATCCATTAAGCAAATTTGTATTTTATGGTAGCATAAAAATAAATGACTTACCACCAGTTGGTTCAAAATAGCAGTGATTAACTGCAAAAGAAGAAAAATCAATGATCAATAATATGAATGGGATTTTTTTAATCTTATATTTAACTGAGTACATACGTAAGTTAAAATATTTTATATATGAAAATATTTATTGAAAAATTCAGTTATGTTACTCAGTGATTTATTTAGATGATGTAAGATTTTGAAATGAAGGGGTAATATCTAGATTTAAATTCCTTTAGTTCACAGAAATATTTTCTTCTAACTGCCTGGTAATTGTATTTACCATAGTTGAAAGTTAGAGAATTGATTTGAATTGTTAAGAAACCCACTGTGTATACTGCCATTCAAATCTTGTCTTTCATACATGATGCAGATTCCCCATGTGAATGGTAATTAAACCAAAATTTTAGGACAACTACGAATACCTTGTTTTGAGGATTTGGTTACACAAACAGTTTTACTAGAAAAGTATTGCTTTGAAGCTTCCACATGGTCATTGAAGAGGCTGGTAGCTTGCTCAAGAAATTGACCACTTCTAAAAAGTGAATTTCTCTTGCCACAGAATATATGCAAGAATATTAAAGCTAAACACTGTCCCAGCCATAGTAGTTCTCACCTTCTTAGCTAAGCTAAGGGGTGGCTTTTATTCTCTTGGAGAGCCTTTTCCTTCTCCCTGCCTTAATTAGGACCAGTGAGAGTAAAAACTTCTTATCACCATGTAGATACAGCAGTTCCGTAAGTTATTCTGTTAGGATCCTTTTCTAGGATAGGTTATGGCCAACAATGTTTTTTAAAAAGATCTAGTAATTTGAATGAGTTAAATGTTTCTGATGAGTCAATACTTTCTCTGGAAGGGAATTTGGAAGTAAATTCATACCTTTTACCTGCTGCTAATTTAATTGTACAGATGGGATTAGAATGTAGGCGTTCCGACCATAGGCTAGTGCTCTCTCTTTAAGCCGCTTTGATGTAGAAGTGAAGTTAATAATTTTGTAATCATTAATAATAATTGAAGTTAGTTTTCTGAAACATGTTTAAAGATACGCTACAAATTTTTCAATTTGTCTTTTAGAAATAGACTGTAATAAACAGTGAGTTGTTAGAACACTCGCAGTTTGAACTCAAAAGACTTAGGATTTTATTGGACTCAGAAGATACCTATTAGGATACCTAATATCCTAATATTAGGATATCCTATTAGGATACCTTAGGATTTTTTTTAGACTCAGAAGATACCTATCGGCCTGTAATCTTTCTGGGAAAGTTAAAACATTCTTCGAGATGCTTGACTTGATGGTCAGGTGCTGTGGCTCATGCCTGTAATCCTAGCATCTGGGAGGCCGAAGCAGGAGGATCCCTTGAGCTCAGGAGTTCGAGACCATCCTGAGTAAGAACAGGACCCCCATCTCTACTAAAAATAGAAAAAATTAGCCAAGTGCTATGGCAGGTGTCTGTAGTTTCAGCTACTCAGGAGATTAAGGAAGAAGGCTCACTTAAGCCCAGGACTTGAGATTGCAATGAGCTATGACAATGCCACTGTACTCTTCCCAGGACAACACAGTGAGACCATCTCAAACAAACAACAAAAAGGTAGTTGACTTCAACTAGTCTATTTTGAAGAATCCTACAAAATTTTATCTCAGGCACTTAAATGATTAAGGCCTAATTTTCTCACATTTTTATAAAATATCACATGTTCCTGATTCTGTTCTGTCAGTTGTAAAAGATTCTATTTCATTAATAATAGCTTGTTAAAGAAAAACATGATCCCAGATTTAACAGAAGTTTTCATTGTAAGATGTGTTGTGATTTCAGAAATGTCTGTGGAAAGTGTGTTTTAGATAGATAAATATAATATTTTAGAGTTATGTTTGTAACTCCATTCAAGTAGTCAACATTTTCATTTATGAAGATTCTGTGTAATTTATTGTATCATTAATAGGCCACCTTTAGTTGAATTATTATAAGACATACCTGTTGGAATTTAGGTTTTGATAAACTTTAATGTATTGTATGTATATGCTAGTTCATCATTAGTGAAGAACTAATCCTTCCTAAAGCTGTTTATATTGTAACCCAAGTCTTCTCTTTACTTGAACTGACATCAATGATAGAAAAAATTATTGTGTTAGTTTATGGTTTGGATAAACTGAATAAAGGTAGAACTCTTCTCACACTTTGAGGTGGTTTTTGGCTTTGAATTTAACAACTATGCTTTATTTTGTATTCAAATTAAACTAATACAGATAGTCATTGACCTATCTTGGCTAGATGTGCCACAATTGCCTCATCTTATATAGAGTTTTGAATGTAATATATATATATTTTTTTGTAGAGACAGAGTCTCACTTTATCGCCCAGGGTAGAGTGCCGTGGCATCACACTGCTCACAGCAACCTCCAGCTCTTGGGCTTAAGCGATTCTCTTGCCTCAGCCTCCCTAGTAGCTGGGACTACAGGCGCCCGCCACAGCGCCCGGCTATTTTTTGGTTTTGCAGTTCGGCCGAGGCCGGGCTTGAACCAGCCACCTTCGGTATATGGGGCCGGCGCCCTACTCGCTGAGCCATAGGAGCCGCCCTGAATGTAATATTTTTATAGACTTTATAGATTAACAAGACAGAACATATTTACCGCTATAACATCATTAGGTGAGAGGACCTAGAGTAAAAGAAACAATCAAAGAATCAAGGAGCTGTAATTCAGAATTTTGTCATACATTTTATATTAGCTTTGTAGATGAAAACACGCCTTTGAGAATTGTTAGTATTTCTATTAAGTTAAGTATTCACTAATACTTTAAGCACTCCCCCTTCAAACCTAACCATCACTAAAAACATAGTTCGTATTTTCCTTTGTGGACACTAAACATAGGGATTTTTTGACTGATCATTAAATCTGTGCTTACTGAGTTGGAAAAAAGACTATTATTTTGGTATTGCTTTATGAAAAAAACTTTATTAATAATGTTATTTCCTATAATTATAAGAGTATCATTAAAAGTTTAGAATTAATATGCTATAATTTGTAAGTTTTTTTAGTATTTTACTAAATTGATCTTATCATATGTAATTAACACTCATTCAGTGAAATATTTTCAAAAGAAAAATTTCAACAATTCTTTTATACCATAACTATAACCTTAAATCTAGTTCAAAAACTTATAGGACACACTTACATTTTGATAGAATGCATTTTCCCTCCATTAATGACAAATATAAGCATAAAATTTTAGAGGCAAAATGGACATTGTAAATCATCTGTTTTTCACTATGTTCTAGAACATGGTTCTCAACCTTCCTAATGCCGCGACCCTTTAATACAGTTCCTGTGGGTTGCGACCCACAGGTTGAGAAACGCTGTTCTAGAAGAAGGTGGGGGTTAAAGGGTTAAGATTATTCTAAAATATTAAAAGTCAGACCGGGAGTTTGTATCTCCAGATCATTTGGTTTCAAAGCAAATGCTTTTTTTACTGGTCCGTCCACACAGTTATGGAAAGGTTCAGGTCTTAGGTAGTCTAGTTTTCAAGGACAAAATATCAGTAACTAATGGTCCCTCAAAGAGAATGTTAACCATTAATTCTTAGTATTAATTTCTCTCCAATAAAATCTAAAGAATTTTTAAGGTTTTGTATTCATTGAAGTACTTTCCTAAAGGAAGCTTTAAACATAATTACCTGATTCGGATTGAAAGGAAAGGGAAAAGGAATTGGAATCTGCAAAAAAGGGGAGAAAGAGTGAAAAAGTGAATTGTGAATGAAATAAACGATTGTTTTTTTTCTTTCTTTCTTTTTTCTCATGTATGCACGCACTTACCCTTCCATCCGTCGGTCCATCCCTGCAGTACTTTTGAGCAATTATGAGCCTAGGCCTGGAACATTGTTCTTAGGGGGTTCACTTTCTAGTTGGCTGGAGTTAGAGTACAGTGGATTCTGTATACTTTTCCTTTCAAGAGGTATGGTTATTTTGCTTAATTGGTTAAAGTCCAGGAATCCGTCTTATGTGTCAGTGTTGATATTCTTGCAAATCCACTAGTTTCTCTACAGTAATAGTTTACATTGCTTGTTTCTAAAATGCTATTCTGCCATCTGGTGGTAGGAAGAGTTACCCTTTCAAATACCAGTGATTTTTCTAATTGCCGCAGATTTACATAAATTTAAGATGTTAACATGGACTCTTAAATTCTAATTATAAGCTAAGACTCTAGGGTTTTGCATCAATTTAAAATAAATAAACTTAATTTCAGCAAAAAATAGGGAAACAATGCACCTAGCTTTGATTAGAACCAAAATAATTTGCAGTTAATTATAAAAGCAAGTATTTAGAGACTTAGTGGCTAGGATTCAATTAGAACATGTGAAAACATTAAAGGGGGGACTCCAATGAAGAGGGTGACCTTGGTGGCAAATTTCCATGAGCCTACTTAAAGTGGGGAGAAACACAGTTTGAAAATAAATACAAGTAAAGGGAAGGTGCTTATTACATTTAGATATGAAAACAAAATATGCAGAATCATGATTGTATTTTAAAAATATTTAGGGATTCAGATAAGATATTAGGCAAAATGCTATTTAAAAATGCATGTGAACTTCCCATCCATCTATCCATCCATCATTGCTTGAGAAAAATCATTGCTTAAATACTGTTCAAATTGTATTGTACAGTTGTATTAATTGTACAATCTTTATCGTATTAATCTTTAAAAAACTTTTTTTTATTTTTACATATACATGTGTTTATTAGGTTTCCACTTTTTGCCTTCACAGAATTAAAAAGGCTTACAATTTAATAACAATAACAATGTTTAAGATAAGGACTAGAAACAAAAACCTCCTAAAGAATGAACGAAGATAAATGCATTCAGAAAAGAAATCAGATGATTACTGCATCAAAATATTAAGCAATATTAATAATACTAATGCAAAGACAGTAACATGCACATTCTTCATAATCTTCTCCCAAATTACAGCACACTTGCTGTTCCTTTGCCTGAAAAGCCCCATCTAATCCTCATCTTTTAAGATCTGACTGAGTTCTGTCTTCTGTATGAGGTCTTTGATCCTAGCCTTGTATTTGTGTCTAGAACTACTTAACAAATTACATTGTATTTTTCATTTCTTCCTATCAGATCTTAAACTTACTTCATAACTTTTTGTATTTCCACCACTCACCGTTGTTGACTCTCAGTAAATATTAACCAAATGAATGCTATCTGTGTTTACTCTATTTAGCATTGCTCCCACTTTTATTGAAAAAAATGTTATAAGAATTCAGATATTAGAAAAGATTGGAGAGATTGTCCAACGTGAAGACAAAATAATTGTATTGCTTGACCTCTGGGAAAAAGTTATGGAAAGCCAGGGGGAAAAAGGAGAAAGAAAAGCAGCAGGATGAATGAGTGAGAGCAAAAGAATGGCTGTTACAGGAAAAAGTTAGTATTCTCTTTACAAAGAGTAAGGAGGCTCATCCTAGTCCAAGTAATTCAGCATAGACACCTTTGTGATGGTAAGCAGAGACAACAGGAAGAGGGCACTAAAATTTGGGGGGAGGTTCACTCACTGACTCTGACCCCTTGTCCCCCTCCGCCACAAGCTATGCAAGGAAGAGGAGTTTGAATAGCTGATTTCCTGGTGATCTCTTCACACCTTTATTTCTGTCTCAACATTTGGAAAATTTCCTAACTGTCATCCCAACTAGTAAGTACTTTTTGAATTTTAGATTCCCCAGACTCAATGCTTACTTACCAGAGGCAGTTGTGGAGGTGGGGGAAATGGGACAGGAGGGAAAAATGGCGGTACTTGTAGTGGGTAAAAGCTAAATCTCTAAAAAAGAAACAGGTGTCGGTCATTTCAGACAATGGCAAACTTCTAAAATGATGAACACATCATTTGAGAGTAGAACCAGAGATTTACCTGTTCACTTGAACTTCCTCCAACTTGCTCAAGCTTGTAAACAAATAACAACAATAAGGTAAAGCCGCATATGGAAATATATTATCCATTACAAAGAGACTTTATTCTAAATGAGCATACATAGTTAGCCACTATTGAGTCTTGTACCTGTCATAAAAATAGCTTCCTGTCTGAAATAAAAAGCGGTTGAGCATCTAAGAGGGAAACGTTGAATCAGTTTTGTACAACTGTGTAGAACACTGAGTACTTTTGTCCTTTAAACCTATATCCAAAGAATGTTTTCATTTACATGTTTTAAGATTGATTACACATTACCTGAATATCTTTTCTTTAATCTTTGAATGAACAGTTTTCTTGAAATAGTTCTCACTTGCAAATTCAAAGTGAAGAGAGCAGAAAAGTGTAAATTTAAATGTTATACTCCACTGGTAAATTTTGAGAACTCCTCACTCCTTTGTTACGAACTATGCAGCAGAGAGTGTTTCTTGCCTCCTTGGTGCCCTCATGTGCAGACTAATAAACACAGATTAGGTACAGAGTTCATGTTTGTACAGACGGGGAAGGCCTGACTATGGTCAACTGATGGCAAAAGATCTATAGGGGGGTGGCACCTGTGGCTCAGTGAGTAGGGCGTTGGCCCCATATGCCAGAGGTGACAGGTTCAAACCCAGCCCTGGCCAAAAACTGCAAAAAAAAAAAAAAAAAAAAAAAAGATCTATAGGGGTGAACTGAATGGTGTTCTAGGATTACTGTATTTTATTTTATTTTAAGATGCCATCATTAGGCGGGGCATAGTAGCTCATGCCTGTAATCCCAGCATTTTGGGAGGCTGAGGCGGGCGGATTGCTGAGCTCAGGAGTTCAAGACCAGCCTGAGCAAGAGCAAGACCCCGTCTCTACTTAAATTTCAAATTCTCGGGGGGGGGGGGGGCAAAGTGGTGGGCACCTATAGTCCCAGCTACTCAGGAGGCTGAGGCAGGAGGATTGCCTGAGCTCAAGAGTTTGAGGTTGCTCTGAGCTATGACACCATGGCACTCTCTCCAGGGTGACAGAGTAAGACACTATCTCAAAAAAAAAATGCCATCATTGTCAACAGCACCATTATTTCATGTCACCAAAAAAGAAAAGCACTGCTGTTAAGCTGCCATGATACTTCATTCCATCATGTTTATAAGATACAGCTCAATTTCAGAGATGCTAATATATATAAAAGGTACATCTTAGAATTAATGAAATACATATACTGCAACATCTCCAGAAGCATTAGAGTCTTAAAGAAACAGACAATACAAATTGTTTGGAACTTAAGACGACTACACCTGTCAACTTTGGGAAAAAAGACAGTGGTCTAAAGAGATAGATTTCTTATCCAAGGACACAATATAGGAATGTAGCTTTTAATACAAATCTACTTTTTAAATATTATACTTTTAAAGATTCATCTGTGTGTAATCCTTTTAGGATTTATCTATATGCTATCTATATGCAAATATAATTTAGGCATATGTGTTGTTTTCATTAATAATTTAGTAATTAATGTAGATCATCTTAAATATTTCTTTCTGTAAAGTCAAATTTATAATAAATTAGATACTCCTTCAGTGTCAGAGCATTTCCACGGAACAAACAGAAGAGCTTCTTAACAGAATACATGAGATGATTTGGGGTAAAATATTTGTTCTGTACTGAGGAGTTATTGAGAGCATCCAATGTTTCGGTTGGGACCTTTAAGTACTTTGGATACCTTTTTTTTAGTCATCTCCATGCAACACTGTGGTTGTTCTTATAACTCATTTTATACAGGGTGTCCCAAAGGTTGCCCATAAGGTCGCCATACGTAGGGAAAATGGGAAATTGTAGTTAAATGTCCCTTTATTTATGAAGCATTCATTATGAAATTTTACAAAGAGGTGGCCAATGTGTAGAGAATATTTTGTAATATTTTGTAAAGTGTTGTGGACAGGGAGACCCTGGGTTAGTTCCTTGCTCTGGGCCACACAGCTTTCAAAAGGCGCATGGAAATGGACTTTGTACTGGGCAGAGCCTCGGACTGACAAAGAGTGTGGACTGGTTCCATGTCCATTTTTGTTTTGTGAAATGAAGAGATATAGGAAATGCTTTCTAGTTCAGAAATACAATAAATCTGCACTTGAGTTGACGAGAGTACTCACGGGGATGGGCAGAGAAGTGGCGGTGATTAAAAGGCCAGCCACGATGAGAAATTTCATCCTGAAGGTAGGGCCTGGAATTGAAGGGTCAGGCGATCGTTTGTTGTTCCTCCCATGTACACCCAAGTCCTATTCTTAATGTAAATAGATTGTCTAGTTAGAAGTGTTCAAATAGTACTCAGGCTGAATCCTGCTTCCAGATTCAGGTTTTATTTAAGTCTAGAAGAGTGTTTTTAAAAACTTGAGACACTGTTTAGAATGCCTTTAGGTAAGATGCACACTCTTTTTTTTTTTGGCCAGGGCTGGGTTTGAACCTGCCACCTCCAGCGTATGGGGCTGGTACCCTACTCCTTTGAGCCACAGGCACTGCCCAAGATGCACACTCTTTGACTCCCAACATGGGCCACTACTTCTACTCTTTCTAATCAATTTATAGTTCACCCCTCCACCCTGTACCAGTTTGGTGCCTGAAGTTATTTGCTCACAAATCTTTTAAACACCAGCATTGCATCATGCTTTCTATTGACAAATGATCACTACTGGCTAAGAGAAGAATCTTTATGTAATACACAAATAAATTCGCCTAGGACTTGCCCCTCTGTGAGACTTACCAGGCCTTCATGTGGTGTGGATGCTGTTAATGACAGTTGTAGGTTCTCAGGAAATAGTATGGGAAAGATTTGGTAGGATATACTTGGTTGTAGAGAATAAAGAGGAGAATGAGAGGAGTCAATTCAATAAAGTGAATCAACTGGCCTTTTGCTGACCTGTTGGTTCTGAAAGTAAACATTTTTATGTTGTTAAAAATCACATTTAATTCAAATAACTTACCTTGTGAGTATCAAAGCAAAGCACTGTATTCTGGAATTAGAGTTTGAGAGAAAAACAACTTCATCATGACCTTTTTAAGACTTGTCTCCAGCGTGTGAGACAAGATGTATCTGTTTAAATATAAACCATTCTTTAGCTATTTTACATATATTGAAAACTCAACTCTGATTTATCTTAGTGCTATTTCACTTTGCCAGCTTATCCCCTGCCCCTCTTCATGTTTTTTTTTTTTTTCTGGATTCAAACACTTGGATTTCCTTTTTCCTTTAAATTATTAAATTATCCAACATAAGAATGTCTTACATTCTTTATCTAGGACAATAGAATCAGTCCAAATTATACCCTGTATCTCTTCAATTACCTTTCCTTCAGATGGCCCTTGGAGCGACAGATTCAAGGAGCGGTGTTATCTCCAAGACTCTCTGTACCCATCTAGTATTTAAGCCATATTACTAATGCTTTTATGGTCAGGGGCCACATGAGTCAGAGTTCAAACTAAACTGAATAACTGGTTTCAGACCGGGAACTCCACCTTCTGAAACCTTACACAGAAAGAGGCTGAGAAAGTAACTTCATCTTCTTGGTTGGGATTAGAGCAGTGTCTTTATCACAGACAACCCACAATTAAAAACTGTGACCACCAGGAGACTTTCTTGGAGGCAGCTATTGTGAGGCTGGGGAGCGCTGAGGCCCCACGTCATGCCGTGCGCTGCCCAGACTAGTGGACAATACAGTTAAGAGGCTAAAGGTGACCGCAGGAAACCAAAGAGCAAGGTGTCTGCTTACGCCGTCTTAGCACAGACTTCCAGGGAAGAACATGAGGAAAAAAACCCAGAGGTCCCTGGCAATTTTGAAGAATTTTCCAAGTGCTCTGAGAGGCGAAAAAAATGTCTGGGAAAGAGAAATCTAAAATTGATGAAATGGCAAAGGTGGGTAAACTTTCACCATAAACTGGTAAAAGTTTATGGACCAGCGAAGGGAGACAAGAAGAACCCAAGTGCCCCCAAAAGGCCACTGCCTGCATTCTTCCTGTTCTGTTTGGAATTACGCCCCAAGAGCAAATCCACAAACCCTGGCATTTCTATTGGAGAAGTGACAAAAAGGCCGGGTGAGATGTGGAATAATTTAAGTGACAGTGAAAAGCAGCCTTACATCACTAAGGCAGAGAAGCTAAAGTCGGAGCAGGTTGTTACTGACTAGTCTAAAGGAAAGTTCCTTGGTGCAAAGCATCCCACTAACCTTGGAAGAGGAAGGGAAGAGGAAGAAGGGGAGGATGAATAAAGAGCTGTTTATCTGTCTCCTATGAAGACCTTCGAGTAGGGGAGTGCCATAATTGATGCATCTCTTATTTGAGAAATGTCTTTTGCCCCTGTTAGGTTTAATTACAAAATTTGATCGCAATCATAGTGTGGTCTCAAAGTGCTCCAGAAATTGTCAGTGGTTTACATGAAGTGGCATGGGTGTCCGGAGCCCCTGAAACTGTATCAGAGTTGTACCTATTTCCAAACATTTTTAAAATGAAAAGGCACTTTCATGTTCTCATCCTGTTGGTGTGGCAAGACATTTAAGGATGTTTCTGGCATTTTTTTTTTTTAATTTGTAAGGTGGGTGTTAGCTATATGGTTACTGGCTACAAATCCTGAGTTATCAATTCAAATGTATGTACATTCAACAAAATGTGTGTATTGTTTATAAAAAGAACAAAACCAACTGGCCTTGAGGCTGTGGGGAAAGATGCCCTTTGGAGGGGCCGTAGCTCAGGCCTGGCTGTGAGCTGGACCTGTTGACACTGGCAAGGATCCTTTACCTGCAGGTTGTCTTGTTTTTGTACACAGTGACACAGCATTCTGTTGCCATTCCTAGCTGTGGACAAAGGGCGTCAACTGGCATGAGAAGTGTTTTGGTTCTGGTGGGGTTTTTTGTTTCATTTTGTCTTTTAGGTAAGTGCCATAGTTTTTAACTATTTATTTTAAAATGCACTGTAGAAATCTTCATTTTCAGCAAAGTGGAAGAACCACTGCATCAACAAATGTTCAAGAACCTTCTAGACTTAAACACATTTGCAATGTTCTGTTATTTTTTTATGTTTAGAATACTGAAATATTTTTTAAAGTAAACAGTATTACATTATAAAACTTAAAAAGAAAGTGACCACCAAAAATATTAAAGTGCCTCTGAATAGCTAGACACGTGAGAGCACTAAGTGATACAGAAATTTAAGATTTGACATTTTCTACCATTAAATAATATTTTTCATTTCACATTAAATATTTTAATATTTATTAAAAATTTTTACTGAAATAAAAAATTTTAATAAATATTTGGGCAGTGTTGTTAGCATTAAAATCACTTTTCACTATTTTAAAACATTTTTAAAAATTGCCAGAAGGTGGGCAGTGCCTGCGGCTCAAAGTAGTAGGGCACCAGTCCCATATGCCGGAGGTTGTGGGTTCAAACCCAGCCCAGGCCAGAAATTGCAAAAAAAAAAAAGTTGCCAGAAGGGAAAAGTAATTTAGGTCTAATTAATGCCTTTGAATGTAATTTCACCATTCCCAACAACTTGGTTTCTAGTTAGTTAAGCCCTTTTCAGCTTCACATAACAACATTCTGAAATTTGTAACAATTTATAAAATTATTTCCCCAGCTGGAAAAAATTAAACATATTAATTAGATTTTGATTAATCAAACTGAACTTAATGATTTGTGAAAGGACATGGGTGATGTGGTTCTGGTCAAGAACAAGTGACTTATTGAAATAAAGTGATAACAAATACAATTTTGAGGTCCTCAGAGAAGATTATTCTGATAAAAAAATGAACTCTTTCATAAAATCTTTCGGATAGAATTCCTGGGGACACGTTTTCTCGTTCTGTTTTTTTTTTTCAGTTTTTGGCCAGGGCCAGGTTGGAACCCACCACCTCCTATACATGGGGCCAGCAGTGCCCTACTCCTTTGAGCCACAGGTGCCACCCACAGATCAGGTTATTTTATTTTATTTATTTGAGACAGAGCCTCAAGCTGTCACCCTGTACAGTGCTGTGGCATTACAGCTCACAGCAACCTCCAACTTCTGGGCTCAAGTGAGTCTCTTGCCTCAGCCTCCCAAGTAGCTGGGACTATAGGCGCCCGCCACAACGCCCGGCCATTTTTTGGTTGCAGCCGTCATTGTTGTTTGGCGGGCCGGGGCTGGATTCGAACCCGCCAGCTCAGGTGTACGTGGCTGGCGCCTTAGCCTGTTGAGCCACAGGCGCCGAGCCCAGATCAGATTCTTAACAGCGAACTTTTTTCAAATAATCAAAGATAATTGATTTGATGGACTCTATTTCAGGTAGGAAAATATGGAAAGAACCACTGTCTTTCAAAGTTTTGTAGGTAAAGTGAGCGACAGGTTCTTTTACGGTCTTGCCTTAGACCTTGCCTTAGATCTCTATTATGATGCCTTCTATATTTTGGGGATCTAGCCTTTACTATTATAGCTAACCAAAGAAGAACTTAAATAAAAACACGGATTTCCTCATATGACACATTTTTTTTTTTGCTATCAATTTACAGTAGTAATTTTATCTCTTTTTACTGATATATTGGGCATCAAGACACTCCATGGTTCTCTATCCCTTTTAACTTCCTCTTTATTTTGCAGTGATGAAGCATGTAGAAATTTTTGCAGGACCTCGCCCACCACATGCACAAACGCACAAAAGCTAGAATTGGTTTGATCAAGCACTGTGTGATCTTCCACATTTTAAACCGAATTTGGTTAAAAAGCACTTGAACTCATTTCTTTTTTCTGTTGAAACTTACATAATGACCAAGGTGTTTGATGAGTAACCATCATTTTACAACTGAGAATTTGTTTCCTTAACAAATATCTCACACTTTTTCCTCAACCACACTCACATACATATGTATTTTTTTAGGAGTTAGGGTCTAGGATGCACAATTATAATTTGATGTGAAGTATGAGCCCTGGAGATTCTTTCTGATTTGATTGTTTAAAGAAATAACTGGAAATAGACTTGCCTAGGCATTTGGATTTTTATGGACTCTTTATTAAGATATTGAAAATAATACATGTTAACCACAAAAGAGCAGGACTACTTTCTTGAAATGCACGTGATGTTGTGAACAAAAGGAATGCATTAATTTTTCAAGTTTTATAATTAGTAATTACCGCATAAGTTGATGCAGAGAGTGAAATTACTATAAGTTATACCTCTGTTCACACTGTACAGTATTTTGCATATATTGACTTTACTTAAAAAGTTTTATTTCCAAAGTGGTGCTAAATGCCTGGTGCACATATTGGTATCAAGCAGTCTCACTGTCTTCTCATACATGCAAACACTTTGCTAAATATTAATCTACGGCGTCACAGGTGCGTGTGTTTCTCAATTGCTTAGAACAGAGGAGAGTGCTGGAAAGGAGTTCTTTCCATTCTTAATTCAAAACAGGAGGTTTTCATCTATGTCCTCTGTAAAAAAACAAAAAACAACACTTTCAGAAAGTAGGCAGAGCAGTAGCATAAACAATGCCAGGGTATTAGAGAAACCGTCTAATAAGGCTGTACGTGTATATTGGTGACTTTAACCCTGGAAGAGTATCAACATTGCTCATGAACTTTTACAAATATATAGACTTAGGGGTGGTCCAAAGGCACGGGCATTTAGAAAACTCTGCAAGTAATTCAGGTGTGGGGTTGAAGACCATGGATGGGGGCCCTAGCTAACAAGAGCCAAGTGTGCTAATCTATAAGAGAACTAAAATATAATAGAAATAAATGGAAGTGTAGTGCCAATTAGATTGAGTTTTCAACTGAGGAGCTTGTAAAAGAACTCATTGGTACATCTATGGCGAAGCCTCTGGCAGAGAGAAGACCACTTCTTGCCAGTGTGACCCCCCCCAATTCAATCATTATTGAACAAACGTTTACAGCAGATTAATTTGAAGTATACTAAACTACTATCCTGTAACAGCACCAGGTAATTTTCCTGCCCAAATTGTCTTTAGCCATAGATAGTGGGAGAGATAATGGACTTTGTTAACATTTCTTTTGCGGACTGGCTTCATTTGTAAAGTGGAGATAATAATGTAATTGCTTTTAAATTTACTGCTATTTGGACGCATATGCTTCATCTTCTGTTGTTCAAATGAGAGATGTTCTTTTTGTTGACCTTATTGCTAAGGGTAAGTGACATGTCCTTATTCACATAGTTAATGCCAGAATTGGAATATTTGAGCACACTTAATTCAGATCACAGGCAGTTAAAATTCAGGGAAAGACTGGCTAACATTTACTTTCTCATTCTGTGAATTTCTCAACCCGGAGGGAAAGAAGGCTAACTTACAAATGGAGATGTTTTGTCTTGTTTTCCCTAGCTACATCTCCTTTGAGTTTTTTGTTTTTTTTTTTACAGTTTTTTGTGGGGGCTGGGTTTGAACCCACCACCTCTGGCATATGGGGCTGGAGCCTTAATGCTTTGAGCCACAGGTGCCACCCTCCCTAGATACCTCTCAACATAGTAACTTGTTTCCTTGTGCTGACTGAATGTTAGTATCTGCCTTATTGGTTTATTATGTGATACTTTTTTTCCTTTCTTCCAAATAACATAATGACGGGCCAAACCACGGTGCACAAACAAGATCATTAGTAGTTCCGAAAATGACTGGAGTTAAGCCCTTCCTGCGCCTCCCGGACAGCCGCCCAGCACAGCCCCGAGTGAGCGCACACGCTGAGGAGCTGCCAGAGTTTCTCAAAAAGAAGAGTGCAGTCCAACTGGTTTTCTTAAATAAATGGCCTCTGTTCAAATTTGCCTTTTTATTTGTTCTTTAAAATCACATGTCAAACAAAAGAGCACGCGTAGATATTCCTAGTCCAGCTTTTCCCCTTTTTGGTAACGGTGAGGCAGGGAGGTGGGGGGTGGTGGTGTAGTTTTGTGTTTTTAATATGGGAATTGGGAAAAACAGTGTTAGTCATTTTAGGGGCATATTTGAATTTTATAAGCACTCAAGGTGTGGAATGCATGTTGGTAAGAAAATGGATGGACATTATTTGTATGGGTTTGGGTCTTAATAGCTTATTTATTTCCTATCAGTGCTAATAATGTTTAAACAGCACGTGGCATTCAGCTTCCAAGATGGCGCCCTGCGGTCTCCCCCCCACACTGTAGCAGGGTTGCTCAGGGTGACAGACGGGATACGGCAGAAGTAAGCTGTGTTGCTTCGGAGATTAGGTTGTAAAAGACATTGGGGCCTCATTGTGAGGCCTGGGTCTTCTCCCTCCTCCCCCACCTCCCAACTTGACCTACAAACGACCAGATACCTTGCTGTGAGCAACCCTGTGGAGGGGAGGCCTGCACCACGAACAGCGGTGCCCGGGAGCTTAGAGGCTGCTCCTTTAGCTCTCATCAAGCTGTCAGATTATTGCCAGGCTGGCTGACAGCTTGACTAGAGCCTAATGAGACAGCCAAGGTCAGAACATCCAGGTCCTCTGCTCCCAGATTCCTGACCCTTGGAACTGTGAGAGGGATTTTATTTTATGTTTAAATATTTATTTATTTAGAGACAGCATCTTACTCTGTCACCCTGGAGTGCGGTAGCATCATAGCTCACAGCAACCTCAAACTCTTGTTCTCAAGTGATCCTCCTGCCTCAGCTAAGTAGCTGGGCCTACAGGCACCTGCCACCATGCCCAGCTAGTTTTTCTACTTTTAGGGTTTCGCTCTTGCTCAGGTTGACCTCGAACTCCTTAGCTAAAGCAGCCCACCTGCCTCAGCCTCCCAGAGCTCTAGGATTACAGGGGTGAGTCGCTGCACCTGGACTGTGAGAGGGATTTTAAACTGCTAAATTTAGGAGTAATTTGTTATGCAGCATAGCTACTTACAGACAGAACTAGGCATTTACAAAAATAATATTCTTTGTTTGTAACATTGGTGCTCGTTTCATAGAATAATATTGTAGCGGTAAAGGACTAATCCTTCCTGCACACCTGTTTATTAATAACGAGTCTTACTCTCAGTTTTTTCTAATTTCAAGGCATCATACGTATATATGAAGAATATTTTTGATGTAAAGGTTGAGCAGATTACTTCTTTTGGGAAATTCTGATCTTTGATGAAGTTACTTTACCGTGTGGTTGCACGTTACCTCACTTGTATGTCCTAGACGTATGTATAAAACTTCTGTTTTGAAGATTTGATGTTCACTATTGAATTACATTTTGTGAGCTGTTTTTTCAAAATTTATTTTAATTGACAAATAAAAATTATCTATATTTATTGTGTTTAGCATGATGTTTTGAAGTATATATACATGGTGGAATGGCTAATTTGAACTAATTAACATACGCATTGTCTCACATACTTTTTGGGGGGTAAAAATGTGACTGCTCATGTTTTGAACATCTTTTGTATCTTAATTATAGAAAAAATACTTGCTCATGAAAGTCAACTCTAATTTGGGTAAAGAAAAGGAAGTAGATTAAGACAGAACCTAGCAAAACAAAGGTGCAAATTTAAATTCTGCTGCAGGCATAAAGAAAAAGCTCTCTGATCTTATTTCCTCTCCTGTCACTGAAAACAGCATCCTCGGGTCAGTTTTGGGTTAGAGGAATAATAAAAACTTGTGATGTAACAGCCAGTGTTTGACGTGTTGGTAATGAATTCCAAGAGGTCCTCTGACATCTCCCAATGTCAGAAGCAGGCTTGTGGTTATGCTCTTCACATACGATTTTTAAACGTTTGACCTAGGACCCAGGTTAAGGAAGGACTTGAAGTAAGGAAGGGTATAAAGCCTTCTGAGATTTGTCACGGCTGTCTGGATTCAAGTCTCCCTCATAGGCTTAGGCTGACTGCTGAGAACTCAGTGAGTGTTCACCCTCGCTACCCTTCGAGAAGAGAACGTCCTAAGTGTAGTAAGCAATGACCTTCCAATGACAGCACAGGTGTCAGGGAGTCCTTTCTGGGATCCTGCCACCTTTCTGTCTCTAGCTTTCAATTCGAACATCGGCAGCACATCTCTGTGTGACCGTCAGGACTTCAGGCTTGTCTGGGGAGGCGGGCAGCCCTCTCCTTTAGCTACTGATGAATTTACCTTCTTTGATTCCAAAACAGTGGCCCCACTCCTTCAAGGTGATGTGCTTATCCTTGTTGGGGTCACACTCCTCAAAGAAGCGGGTTATGCAGTGTTCCATGGGCACCAGGGATGCTCGCAGAGGCGCCAGCTCAGAATGTGTCAGGACCCTGCAATGAAACGAACGGCAGCCTGTTAACTGCCAGCTTGTGTGTGAGATTTAACTCCTAGGATCCCGAGGACATTTTTCTTCCCCAAGGTTGCTGTGTATGCCAAATAAATAGTACACTGATGAAAAGCTGCAAATGAAATAAACTATTTGTGGATAAGGTTGACAGCTTTTGGGATGTCAATTTCTTTCTTCACTGGGAACTGTCCTCCCCTCCACCCTAAATCTACAGGGGTATACCCAGCCATCATGTTTGTGCACACTGCTGCTTACCCATTGGCCATGCCTGATCCCGCCAGATAGTAGGCACCTGACTCCAGTTGGGCCAATCAGATTGTCTTGAGAATTCAGGATCAAGAATGAGAAAGTTGAAGGGGTCTCTGTGGGAAGCTGGACTTTAAACATGTAAGCTGGGAGCTGTTGTTTTAAAAGCAGCTTTGTGTTTGGACTCCTAACCATTTGTTTGGCATTTCAGTATTCTATACTGGAACTGGGAAATTTCCTGAATGTGTTTAGATCTTCCTTTTGCTTAGATATGTAGGGATTATGTCAGACAAATGCTCCACTAATGGGAAGGTATTTACCTATCCATAGGGTGCTGGTCGAGTTCACTAAACTGCCAATGCACAGGATACACATACATGTGGTAGTTTTTCTTAAAGTCCCTTAAGAGGAGGTCAATGGGATGGTCCCCAGCCAAGAGTCTCTTTTCATCAAGATAAATTTTCTTGACCTGGAATTAGGAAGGGAGAAGATTATCAGACAATCAGACAAACGTAATGGAATTGTCACTTACTAAACTTAACTTGAAGAGTAAACCCTTCCCCTCCCCCTTGAAGCAACTCCCGTCAAGGTCAGAGGCAATTCTCCAATTCTCAGTCCTATAAACAGTGTTTGACCCAGTGAATGGGTACTGTCTTCCTGTCTTATTTTTCTTCATAGCATGTTTCATCCCACCTGCCATATCTTAAATGTATATTTGCTGATTTGATTATTTGCATAAATGCTTATTCAAATATATTTATATAATTGCATGTATGCATATATATTTGCATACGTATGTGTATACCTACAAACTCACACTAGCGCACACACACATAGTTATTTGTTTAGATTCTATCTCCGCCTAGAATGTAAACTCATTAAGGCAGAGATTTTGTTTGGTTCATGGCTATATCTCCAGTTCTTAGATCAAATCCTGGCACCCAGGATGTACTGAGTTATTATCTGGTGTATAAATTTTCTCTGGAAACTTCTGGAATCAATATTCTGTGCTTTAAAATCTTCATATATTTCTGATAGTGTGAGCGATGAATTTCCTTTTTATACTCCATCTGTGTCTGGTCCCTGTAAGTGCTGAATTTATGTTAACTTCACTCAACCTAGCTTGCTCTATTCGGACCACTGCCCTTTGGATAGGAATGGGGTAGTTTGGGGGCATCTGAAACCTTGTGGCACGAATAGTGACCAACACTATTTTGTTAAACAGGTGGGCTACCCAAGTGCAGGGAAGCAGAGTGGGTTTCTGTCAATATGTAGAGGCAGGCAGTTCCCTGCCCAATGCCTTTTGTCCTCAGGCCCTGTAGACAGCACATAAGAAGCTAACCTGTGGATAACTTACTTTATTTTTCTGCTTCTCATTTAGATATCCAGTGTGTTCAGAGTTAGCTTCATAAAGCTGCATGAGAATATTCTTGAGCCAGTCTCTCATTCGGAGAGGAAACTGAATCACTTCAAAGTCCGTGCAAACAGGAATAGCTGTTACAAGCAGAAAATACATCATAGTGTTTGGGCCTTACAGAGACTTTGCTGTGCAAGTCTTGTGACAAGCAAGTCCTCGTGACAAGCAAGTCCTCGTGACAAGAAGCTTACCAACTTCCAGTGGCTAATGCAACACCCTCAGGGCTCCGTTATCACGACCGTTGTCCTTAACCCTGGCAGGAGCACAACAGAATTGCCCCCAGGTGTTTTAAAAACATACCAAATGCCAGCTTCCATTCACAGCAATTCTGATTTGATTGGTGTGAGGTGGAGCCTGGGCATCCGGATGTTTTTAAAGTCTAAGAGTAAGTATGACGTGCGGCTAGAACTGGAAATCATTGCTGTAGATCCAGAGTTGAAATGGAGTAGAGATGGAAGGCACAGAGCTATTCTTTAGAGGAAACGGGGGAAAGGTAGAGGTTAGCTTGCAAATAATGCTACATCTCAGTGGCTTACGAAACACAAGTCTACTTTGCAGTCCTCTACAAGTGCAATACACGTCGGCAGGAGGGCTCCGCTCACCGCGGTCTCAGGGATGGAGCTCAGAGACCACGCCACCATTTTTTGAGGCCACCATCTCAACATGAGGCTTTAGGTTTGTGGTGGCAGAGAAAAGACCATGGAGAACCTCAGGTCAGCCCTTCAATGCTTCTGCCCAGAACCCATCGGTAGGATTTTTGCTTACATTTCACAGGACAAAGCAAATCAAATGGCCACACTCACAACTAGTGAGTTGAAAATTTTCATCCTCTCGTGTGTGTGCAAGGAGAGGCGAACCGGAAATGCTAGTGAGCGCTGCTAATGTGGGGAATCGCTTAGCGGGGAGGGGAGTCAGACCCGACTGAGAGCGTCCTGGGGAAGGAAGACAATTTCAAAAAACTTCTGGAAGACTATGTTGTCATAGAACTTCTTGGCAGGAGCTTAACTGAAACCGGGAAGAGGGCAAAATTCCAGTGATTTTATCTCTGCTATTAAGAGGATAACATTATCATAGTGGTTCTGAGCCCTGGCTGCCCATTAGAAGTGTCTAATTTCCTGGAAAACTAAATGAAAAAACCATGCCAGGGTTCCAAACTAGTCCAACTAAATCTGGATTTTCTATGATAAGGCTTGGGAATTCTTCTTACTTTTTAAGTCTCTGCGGTTGATCTTAATGTGCCGCCTAGGTTCAGAACTGCGTTACCGTTTTCTCATTTGCATGTATTCATAGATAATTTGGGCATATGCAGATTTACCCCCAAACCCTCTGAGTAATGGTAGTTGGCAGAAGTGATTTAATCTTACATTTGCAGGCTCCAAAATAATCCAGCTGTAGCTGATGCCCCTTTTTGGTTCCCTCCAGTCCGCACTTAGTGGCAAACAGATGGCAGGAACTAGGGTAAGTTTGATTGTCAGTGCCACAGACCTAGGAAAGACAAGCTGAGGAAGCCAAATACTCCTTGGAAAACACTCTATCTGCACGGAAATCTCACAGGCTGTCTGACAGATAAATGGTGCTGGGCCAAAGATGTAGTCAGGTAAGTGAAACTATTAAAATCATAATTCTCCCATAGGCATACAAAAAAAAAGTCAAGTAAACTATGCCAGTGGTGATGCCAGTTTAGCTGTGGATAAGCTCAGTAGAATGAAAACTGTTTCAAGGCTAAACTGTTTTTCAGATGAATTCTATAGCTCAAATGCCATTATATACCATTTTATGGTGCAGTTGAAACTTTTTGATTCTGTTGGCATTTTTTTCCTGTTCAATATTATGTCAAATATTATATAACTTGTGCATCTCATCTGCTTTGTTTATTTATTTATTTTTTGAGACAGAGCCTCAAGCTGTCGCCCTGGATAGAGGGCTGTGGCATCACAGCTCACAGCAACCTCCAGTTCCCGGGCTCAAGTGATTCTCCTGCCTCTGCCTCCCAAGTAGCTGGGACTACAGGCGCCCACCACAACCCCTGGCTATTTCTGGGTTGCAGCTGTCATTGTTGTTTGGCGGGCCCGGGCTGGATTCGAACCCACCAGCTCAGGTGTATGTGGCTGGCGCCTTAGCCACTTGAGCCACAGGCGCAGAGCCTCAATTGCAAACTATTTTTCTTCAAATCGCTAACCTTTTGAAGTCTTTTAAAGACTATTTTGTAGACTACTTACTTGGTCAAGGAGTTTTGTTGGAGGGCAAGTCCCTGGATCTTGGCAGACACAGTGGGGTTTTCCGTCATGGTCTGTCTTACAGACGTGCCCTCTTTTACACTGGAAGCTCAGGCAAGCATCTAGCAGGAAAGTTTGGACAGAAACATGGACAAAGCTAAACAGAATTTTAATGCAAATTCACTCTGACAGTTAGCTTGATTTCTACTAACAAGGGAGAACATTCGAAAACTTTGAAATTTGAAAATTTGGATGTGGGGAAATATTAGAAACTAGTTTAATTGATGTGTTAATTTCCCGATGGAGCCTTCTAACATCAGACTATTTTACATGACCATCTAGAGTTCCCCTGCTCTTCCTGGCCTGCCTGGCCGTGGTCTGAAGTCTGTCATGCGATGTTGGGAAGCTGTTCAGAAGTTAAATAAACCACGAGAATTTCATTGTGTTGAAATTCAAAACGTTTGTGACATGGGTAGGAACCAGGCCCTTAATTAAGTATGAGATCTAAATTCAGTAGTAAGTTACAGGCTTTAGAATAAATAAGGTAGAATTAATTCTTGTCAGAAGCAAAACCATTTAGAGAAAAAGAATTCTAGCTTTTTCACTAATATCTCAAGAGAACTTCCAGTTTATAAACACTTTTACCCATAGTTGTAGATCCAATATGGTCAAGTAAATATCAACAATTTATTGGGGGAGGATCACAGTAATCACGAAAAAAGGGAGGGACAAGCCCCAAGTGGCAGATGCCACTTCTTCCTTGATCACAAGCAGCTTTCTTGGGGGCGACACTCACCAACACCAGGGACCCTCGTGTTCCCTTCACCGGATACGGCATTTCCATTTGATGATCTCTCTGCTTTCTTCACCTTTTGAACGATAAAAGCAGAAGTTAAATCTATTAAGGGGAGAGCCATCACTTAATTTACATTCCTACTGTGCAAAATTTCAGGTTTTTTATGTGCAAATAATTTCAGATCTCAAAAAGGGAAACCAGTTGCAATTGTGGAGATTGAGGGTAGTCCTCAGGAAACAGGCCTGGTGGGTTACTCATTAAGACTTGGAATCTCCCCTTTGGATTCAGGAAATCCCTGGAAGTGTAGTATTATCTTGTGATTCTGTGGTTAAGGCCGGGTTGCAATGGTAGTCATCTCAATGAAGTTGTTAGCAAAGCTTTCTTACCAGGTTTTAAAAGTGTAAGAAAACTCCTACCTTAACATGGCAACAGCATTCTCAGTAATTGAGCTTACTATTGACCTTGCTCGCCAAAAGCCGCGTCTAGTTCTCCTGGAGGGTGGCTGCTTGGGCTTGGCATGAAAGCTCCAAGTGATTAAACAGCCGAAAAGCAAGAAGCTTCCTCCTTGATCGCACCTAGCTGCAGTTTCCCGATTATCATTTTGGTATGTGTTTGCTTAATACACTAGTACCTTCATCTTTGGTACTAAGTCAACAAATATTGCTGGATCTGTAATTAGACCTGAGTCATTTTGTTAGATATGCTGGTGATTGAACTCGAATACAATCTGGCACCTGCTTTCAAAGTGTTAAAAGCAGTGTCTTGTCAGGGACTCCCATTCTCCAGATAATTGATCTTCCCAGCTAACTCCAGGGACTTTCAACCACCAGTATCTATATTTCCGTGTCTAGAAAACCATGGAAGCTACTTGGCCTGCCCAAAGGAGAGACGGGAAGTGCTAGGAGAACAATACCTCCCGCAGCAATCCTCAGCTAAAGTAAATGTGATAGCTCCCTCCCTCCCCAAACGGAAAAATTCTAAGGAATTCTCTTTACATGGCTTTAGTGATGTTCCTTTCATTTGTTTCCTCTCTTTCCCTGTAATATTTCTCCCCTCTTCTATTTTTGTTCCATGCACTTCTCAAGTCTGGGGTCTGTTTCTAGGGGAACCCAAATAAAACAGGCAGTGTCAGCCTAATGATGGGGATCAACCTAAAATAAATAATTGTCATATGTGTTAGTAGTGGACTGATAGATACACACATAGGCGATTGAGAGAGCGCAGAGGAAGGTTCCTTGGGAACGCTGAGTTTGCTGGACAAGCACCACTGTAACGGTCTTACCTCTGGGTACTCTCCAGGCTCACTGGCACCTGCACTTTCATTCTCTTGTCCTCTTCCTCTTTGCTCCTCTAGCCTCCTGTGATAGTCATTGGATTGAGCTCTTTCGGCCTCTATGAAGGCCTGGCTTGGGCTGAAGGAGTCATCGCTTGCAGTGTGTCTGGAGCCATCGTCACTCCCATCATCATCCCCGGGATTTCGGAGCATGCTGTCATCATCAGTAGGTTCCATGAGCAGAGCCTCTGAAACAGTCTTTTTATCCATCCCCTCACGGCTGCTGACAACTTGGAGGCCAGCTGTGCCCTCCTGGCTCTGCCGTTCAAGTTTTTGACTGTGTTCATGGATATTTGATGCATTTCCCTCTTCCATTTCCGCATCGGAGTTGCCCTCTTGTTCTGGGTCACCCTGCTCCAGTCCCTCCTTCTGCAACTTGCTTACTTGAGTTGGTAGATCAGATCCTACTAAAATATCATCAGGTTGGGTATCGCTGTCTTCCTGCTTGCTGTCAGGATGCTCCTGGGAAAATTTATGCTCCTTTTCTTGCTGATCAATGTGGGTACCAACATCACCTGGCTCTTTCCTCTCCTCCTCTTCTCCATTGGAAATATTTGGATCCTGCTCTTGGTTTCCTTGGTCCCTTGGGTCCTGGCTGTGTTTACTGCTCCTGTTCAACTGATGATGTGGACTGTTCATAGGTTGTTCTTGGTTCTCCTCTCTCTTTGTGGTGCTTTCTTGGTCATTAGAATCCACAAAGGAACTAATATTAGAAGAAGGGAAATTGTCGTTCTCTGGGAGTAGTTCCTTTTGAGGCTCATCCATATCTTCCTTTAGGTCCAGTGTACCTTCAGTTGGTGTATACCCCAAATGCACACTTAAGTCATCGTCACCATCTTCTTGATCCTTCAATCCCAGCTCTTGGCTGTAACTCTTATGCTGTTCTGCTGACTGTTCATGGCTTTCTCCTTTTGACTTTAGCATTGAAGATTTTTCATCCTTAAAAGAAAATTTATTCTTGAAACAAATGATAATGTAATCATATTTACAATTCATAAGCCAACACTTAATATTCACTATTCTTTTTCTTTCAACATGACTATGTAAACATATTTATGATATTCTTCATGTTCTATAGTTCTCTACAGTTTAACCTGAATTTGAAATTTGTGAAATAAAGTGGTTAGATAGCACCTTAGCCAAAGAAGTAAAACTCATTAATCCTCATAATTCTTCTTGTAATTGGAGGTAGCTGATGTGAACATCATATTTTGAAAAATTAAACTGAGATGTGAATAGATAATATCTTTGACCATGTTTTGAAATGGAGACTTTGAAGAATTAAATTATATTTATAGAATGGTATTACTTTTACCTTATGGTTGGAATGGTCTTCGGTGGGTACTATAGTTTCCTTTTCATTTTCTGCATCTTCACCCCCTAAGATGGGGACTGTAGGGTTGTCAGGTATTACTGTTTCAGCAGTTGGTTTGGAATGATCGGATAATAACTTTGCATTTGTCTGAAAAAATTAACAACTAGTTTATATCATTCATGTCTAGATGCTAATTTTTAAAATTACTAGGTACTCTTTTGTTATTATCATTCATAGCAAAATACTTCATAAAACATACCCTCTAGAGTTCTGAGGATACGAACACATCCCAGAATATAATGTGAAGTGAAAGAAGAATCTCTTAATCATATTTAAGAAAAAGTTATCTATGCAGAGCTGAGTGAAAATAGAGCAAAGGGAGTTCAAGAATGGGAATTTTTAAGTTTTGGAATTACTTTCTGTGCTTTTCAAACTTTTACAAACCATTTCTACTTTATAATGGTGAAAAGTGTTTAGCAGAAAGTTAAAGTGAAATAAAATTAACCATAGGCTGTAGTAATAAACATCTTCTTAGCATTTAAGTACTTGTTGACAATTAGCAGAAAATATTATGAGCCTTTAATTCAATATTTATTTGCTTCCCTAATACCATTTAACTTATCATGGATTAAGAAATCTTTGAATAAAAAACAATTTAGAACTAATTCAAAACTGTAAAACAAGGCAGTAAGCCTAGTAGAGAAAAGTGACTATGGAGTATTATTTCAGCTAGAAGGATGGCACTATTGATTTTCTAGCAAAGTTGGAGGTACAAGTCAAGAGCTGGGCAGTGATGTGGGATATGAGAAATTGAACAGCTGGACTTGGAGGGAAGAGGCCTCCCTTCCAATAGTGACTCTCCTACTTACTATCTGTGGTTTGACAGGTCATTATTTTGTATCTGCCATCTCTCAAAGTGGCAAGAAATATCAAGTCAGCTGGATGTGGTGGTTCATGCCTGTAATCCTCGCACTCTGGAAGGCTGAGGCAAGTGGATTGCTTGAGCTCAGGAGACTAGCCTGAGCAAGAGTAAGACCCCATGTCTACCAACAATAGAAAAACTAGCTGCGTGTTGTGGCTGGTGCCTGTAGTCCCAGCTACTGGGCAGGTTGAGGCAAAGAGGGTCACTTGAGCCCAGGAGTTTGCGGTTGCTATGAGCTGTGACGCCATGGCACTCAAATCCAGGGTGACAGAGTCAGACTCTTTCTCAAAAAAAAAAAAAAAAAAAAAAAGGAAAAGAAAAGAAATATGAAGTGAGCAGAAATATCAAAATAAGGTTATACATTTATAAATTCTAGGGAGTTACATAACTGAAAATTACCATTGCTCTTAGGACTATCATAGAGTGCTAATAACACGCACTGCCCAATATCTGAGACGGATTCACCCATGATTGCAGAGGTGTTTGGACACTCAGATGGCAGACATATCTAGATGTTAGTGTAAAATTGAGATTCTTTTTGAATTGACTAAGTTTTAGTTTAATCAGCAGGTGTGGTCATGCTGATTGTGTGATACAAAGAAAGGCAGAAAGTATGGGATTTATTTTAGATTTGGTTTGCTCTCTTGCTTATCTTATTTTTAACTCTGAGGAGTAATAATATTTGAGAGAAGTTTTTAAAGAAGAGATAAAGAAGAGGGAAAGGAGAAAAAATGGTGAGCACTTTGGCAAGTTTATCAAGAGACCCATCATGGAAGGCAATGTTGATGGGGCAGATTTTAAGCCTATTAGCAGAGAACTGTTCATTCTCTCTCACCCCACTCCCTGCTCCCCCCAAGTGAGAAGAAATGCCCCCCAAATTGGCATAGTTTCTTTCAGAACTAGTCCCAAATTGAAATTCTGTCTTCTCATTATGCCTGTATCTATATTTACTTAACATGCCCTCTGGAAATTCATCTGGAATCTCCCAGTCTGGAATTCTGTGTTAATTCCCACAGAATTAACTTATATCTGGAGAGTTCAGGTAGGCAGGGAAAATAGTATCAGAGTTTTAGTAGATCAATCCCATGAGAAGATATTTAACTCTTCAGCATTGGGCTGGGTCTGCCTGGTAATGTATCATCTCCGAAAAGAAGCCTGTGGAATGTCTCTAGGCGCCATTCAAACCCTTGGTTCACAGGTGCCTCTTTACACCGCAGCAATTGCTCCGAGGGCAAAATGCATTTTCGGGAGGACACGATGGTTTTGTTGGAGCCCCTTTCTGTGTGGAACGTTAATTTGTCCCACTTTCACAATTTCAGGCTACAATGTATAATTTTAGCTAGAGTAGCCTCACCCTACCATTCTTAGCTGTGGCCATAAACTCTCTTTTCTAACAACTTCTTGGTCGGGGTGGCATGGAGTTTGTTTTCGCTGATATCATCTGTCAACCAGAAGCTGGCCACTAACTTATCCAAAACGCAAGGGCAAAATCTTAGCCCTAGATGGGGGGAGGGAAGGTACAGTAGAGAGATTGCTTTTGTCTATTTAAAGTAGGCTGATTCCCTTTTGATGAAAAAGAAAAAGACAGCACAAACCCACTGGTTTAATTAAGGATACTGTGGATGACTTCTGGATGTTCCAAATAATTAGCTAAGAAAACCATGGCACCACTTTTTTTTTTTTTAAACGTTCATTTTGCTTTGAGATGTGGTCTCAACGGTCTGATTTGTGTACAGCTGCTTTAGTGCTGTGCAAACGGTGGGGCCAGGCTCACCACGAAGACAATGTTCTAGTCCTGTCTAGTTGTGGCGTATTTGCTTGAGCAAACCAAATCTAAAGCAGTCCCCCAAGGATGAGTTTGCAGCCAATTTATGAGTACCATAATATTTCCTGCCCCTACACCATACCGACCTGTTTTTATTGTCCGCCAGTGCAACTTATTATGCACTCTAAGTTAAATTCTTAGATTCATAATACCGGTGTGGTGAGCTTCTATAGGGGAGTTTATTTCTTCCTGTCCCTTTGGTATTTACCTGTGGCCAATGAACTGGTTGCCCACCTGTCATAGTGATCGCAGTGCTGGATTGTGCCTAGTACTGCATAGAACCTGACAGTTCTGAAAAAAGTGTTGTTGAAAAAAATGTTATCTCAAATTTTCCATTTATCCATTCATTGCTTGGGCAAAAAAAGAATGTAATTAAAATAAAAAAGAGAATTCCAAACCACTGTAGGAGAACATTTTCTTTTAAATAGAGTATTTCTAAACTAAATGTTAGGAGTGAGAGGGAGGTGATAGCAGCAGAAAGGAAATTTACCGGGATTGCAGCTGCAGTTCCTAAGATGCAGAGGAAGAAACCCACGGTCTTCATGCTTTCTACCTGTGAAGCGAGAAGATAATTATCGGGGGTAGGTAAAAGATTTTTGATTAAAGATTAAAAGATAATCTCAGCAAATACTGAGCGCAACATTGTCCTTTGTGTTTGAAGCAGATTGCTGTCTTTGTGGACTGACGTGACTGAGAAGACAGAGTAATGACGGTCCTTACTTAATTGTGTCCCTGTGAAAATTATTCCTTAGGATTTTGGACCTCTGGGTTCGGTAGGACCTGTCTCCATTGAGGACTGTGCTTAAAGGCTCTGTGGAGTTCTTGGGTCTTAAGATCTGTGTTTGCAGTGAAGGTTAAGATCACAAAGTAACATGGTACGTCAAGTTTGGGTAAGACGAACTGCCTCTTGAGCTGGCTGGGCGCGGTGGCTCACGCCTGTAATCCCAACACTCTGGGAGGCCATGGCGGGTGGATCCCTTGAGTTCAGGAGTTCTGAGACCAGCCTGAGCATGAATGAGGCCCCCATCTCTGCCAAAAATAGAAAAATTGTCCTGGCATGGTAGTGGGTGCCTGTAGTCCCAGCTACTCGGGAGGCTAAGGCAGGAGGACCACTTGAGCCCTGGAGTCTGCAAATGCTGTGAGCTATAATGACATCATGGCACTCTACCCAGGGTGACAAAAAAAAAAACAAAACCTAACCCCCCCCCCCAAACAAACTACTTCTTTAGTGGTAGAGAAAAATATTCATTGAATAAAGATTTTTAATAACAGAACATCGCACTGCTGGGATCAGTGTTCATCTAACTTAGCAGCCTCAGTTGGCAATCTGTGAGTGGGAGGTGGCTTGAGGATAGGTTTGATTTTGTAAGCACTGTGCATTTTAAATTCAGATGTTTATCTAAAAATTCAGATTTCTAGTTTCTCTTGCACCATCTAACCTCTAGTAACAATGGGCCTTCATGACAATAGTTAGCTGGACTTGCGTTGAGATTGACCTCTGTGGAAGGTGCTGGCAATTGTACTTGGTCTGTCTTACTTTTGTTATTTGCTTTTCATTGGTTTAGTTGGTTCCAGACTAACTGTTTAGATTTAGAAATGAGACAAATGAGGCTCAGAGAGGCTAAGTAAGTTACCTTCCATGACCAGGGCATTTCCCACCTTATCAGTTACATTATTATGGTTTTTTAAAGTTGTGGGCCACATGCATTTTCTGGCAGACACGCCTAAATATGGTATCTGAACTTTGGGAGTAATGCTACACCATTTAGTCTTTAATAGAGGTTTTCTGGATCTCCCAGAAATAGTAGATGAATTCTTTAAATTATTTTTTGCAATCATAGTTTTATATGTAAACGCATACAAAGAGTTTTAAATAAGACATACTGTAATATTTCTAAATAGCATGGCTAAATGGACATTGTCTCCCATTCAGTAGATGGTCTGTTAATTCTATTGTTTATTTCCTTTGCTGTGTAGAAAGTTTTTAATTTAATTAAGTTCTGTTTATTTTTGTTATTGCTGTAATTGCCTTTGGGGGTCTTAGTCATAAATTCTTTGCTTAGGCCTATATCCAGAGGAATTTTTCCTTTTTTTCTAGAATATTTATGATTTCAAGTCTTTTATTTAAGTGATTAATCCAGCTTGAGTTAATTTTTGTGTATAATGAGACATAGGGATCCAGTTTCGTTCGTCTGTATGTGGCTATCCAGTTTTCATAGCGCCATTTATTAAACAGGGCTTCCTTTTCCCAGTGTATGTTTTTGTCTGCTTTGTTGAAGGCTGTAGCTATCTGGCTTTATTTCTGGATTCTCTATTATGTTCCACTGGTCTATGTGTTTACCTTTATACGAGCACCGTATGTTCTGGTTATTATAGCCTTGTAGTATAATTTGAAGTCAGATAATGTGATGCCTCCAGATTTGTTCTTTTTGCTCAGGATTGCTTTGGCTATTCAGGCTCTTTTCTGATTTCATGTGAAGTTGAGAATGGTTTTCTCTACATCTTGAAAAATGTCATTGGTATTTTGATGGGAATTGCCTTGACTCCGTAAATCTTTTTGGACAGTATTGATATTTTAACAATGCTGTGTCTTTCAGTCTCTGAGCATGAGGTGTTGTCCACTTGTTTATGTTGTCTCTGATTTCCCTCATCAGTGTTTTGTAGTGCTTGTAGAGGAATTTTAGAGCCAGAACTCTAGTGAGGGAAGATCACTAGGTTCCGTGAGAGGGTAGGAAGAGCTAAAGATACAAACAATGAGAACAAGGAAACTCACATAAGCAAAAGGAAGTATTAAATATCACAGAGAGTTCAAAGCAAATAAGGCCAGGAAATTATTATTGCTTTTGGAAATATGGAGGTTATTGGAGAGCTCAGGGAGAGAAGTTACTGCAGATGGAAAGTAGGGCAGTGATTGGGGAGCGAATAGGTAGTCAGGAAGCCAGTGAGAGCAGACCCGTCTTTAAGAAAGAGTGGCTAGGAAAGGAAAGTGAGTAAGATGGTAGCTGAAGGGGAATATGCAGTCACAGGGAATTTTTATGTAAATGTGATCATCTAACTATACTCTATGTGTTAGGGAAAGAAGAAGTAAAGAACAAAAAGGGTTGAAAATAAAGGGTAGGAGAAGAGATATGGTAAACATTGATGGCTTCTAGTAAATTGGTGAGCTTCATTCCTCTGTGACTTTGGCCTTGACCTCATGACTTGCCCTAGACAGTGTGATGTTACCAAGTATGATGATGGCAGCAAAGGCTTGGTAAATACTTGCACATTAGTGTTTGCCGTCTTGTGGAAGCCATTGGCCATGCTGTATGAAAGCTCGAACCAGACTACTGAATGATAAGACAACCCTGGAGGATGAGAAGCTGTGCTGGACAGTTCAGCCTCAGCTGTGCCCCCAGCTCACTGGATCACATGAATAACTAGACAGAATTAGCAGAATCACCCAGTTGAGCCCAGTCCACGTTGCAGAATCACGAGCAAATGATATGATTTTAAGCCATTTAATTTTGGGGTAGATTATTATACAGCAATAGATAACTGAAACAGGGAAAAATAGACCTGTTACCTAACCCACTGACAAGACAAAATTGCATAACAGTTAAAGGTATGGGCTCTGAAATGGGACTTCCTAGGCCTTAATACTTAATTTGCATAATCTAAGGCAAATTGTGTAGTTTTATGAGACTTCAGTTCATTGTCTGTAAAAATGATGTGAAGGTTAAGTGATGATACAATTTTGGTAAGATCTTGGTAAGCCTTTAATAAATATTTGCTGGATATTAAAGCACAGGTGGAAGATTTAACTTTGACAAGGAAGAGGGATTCCTTATTCTTTTTCTTTTTTTTCTTTTTTTCTTAAGACACAGTCTCACTCTGTCACCCTGGGTAGAGTGCCATAGCTGACAGCAACTTCAAACTCTTGGGCTCAAGTGATCCTCTTGCTTCAGCCTCCCAAGTAGCTGGGACTACAGGTGCCTACCACAATGCCTATCTACCTTTTCTATTTTTAGTAGAGTTGGGGGTCTCACTCTTGCTCAGGTTGGTCTCCAACTCCTGAGCTCATGCAAACCCACAGTGCTAGGATTACAGGTGTGTGCCACCACACCTGGCCAGATTCTTTACTCTTTAAGACAAGAGGGAGGAAAGCTTAACTGTAAGGATGCACTGAGGCAGGGTTTTCAGAAATAATAATTCATTAAAGTGGATGTAGTTATACCTTTCTTATATTTATATAGCATTTCACAATTTATAAAGTGTTTTATTATATTTTCTCTCATTCTGTTCAATGAGGAAAAGAGGGAGATAATATCTAAATATAAAGATATAAACGCGGCTCGGAGCCTGTGGCTCAGCGGGCTAAGGCGCCAGCCATGTACACCTGAGCTGGTGGGTTCGAATCCAGCCCCGGGGCCCACCAAACAACAATGACAATTGCAACCAAAAAATGGCTGGGCGTTGCCTGTAGTCCCAGCTACTTGGGAGGCAGAGGCAGGAGACTCGCTTGAGCCCAGGAATTGGAGGTTGCTGTGAGCTGTGATGCTACGGCACTCTATCCCGGGTGACAGCTTGAGGCTCTGTATCAAAAAAAAAAAAAAAAAAAAAAGAGACATGCAGTGAAAGCAGACCCTATCATACCACTGTGCCTCTTTATTTCAAGGCTCCTCCATCAGTTCCTCATCTTGCAGATTTATTCCAACACCAAGGTATGGTTGAATCAGCTTCCCAACCCTAACTCTAGTTAGTGCTCCGTTACTACTATTTTAACTGATTTGTATGTGTTTTAACTGTCCAGTGTTTGGATCTGACCTCTTGACAGCTTCATTTGTCCCTGGTGCTGCTTTTAAAAATTTAGGGTCATGGGATGATCAGGTATTAAGTTAAGTAGGTATGCATTTGGCCTGGCTATGTATCTGTGCCTGTTTTATCTTCTCCCAGGAAGATCTGCTTTGGTATAGGTGTTTACTTAGATTCACACAAAGAACCAGGCAGTAATCTAGGAAAACTTTCTGAAGCCTTTAAAAACCTAAAGTTTTGGAAGGGGTAAAGTAACAAAGGCTGCCTTTATGTCTTGGAACACCAGTTTTCTTCTTTTTGTACAGTGCTTAAACTTGCTAAAATTTAACTTGTTTAGTCCAAAACAAGATCTCGAAAGGTCAGTCATAATTAAAGCTGGTTTGATTATTCATAGTCTTTAGGAAGAAGCTTTTTCCCTATGTAAGATGTTATACTACAGACTTAAAATATGGACTATATACTAGGTGTGGTGCCTCATGCCTATAAAACTAGCACTCTGGGAGGCTGAGGTGGGTGGATTGCCTGAGCTCACAGGTTCGAGACCAGCCTGAGCAACAGCAAGACCCCATCTCTAAAAATAGCCAGGTACTATGGTGGGCGCCTGTAGTCCCCAACTACTCAGGAGGCTGAGGCAAAAGAATCACTTGGCCTAAGAGTTTGAGGTTGCTATGAGCTATGATGCTAGGGCACTCTATTGAGGGCAACAAAGTGATACTCTGTCTCAAAAACAAACAAAAAACATATATACATATACACATATATGTAGACAACCAATAAAATGCATGAAGTGAAAAGAAAAAACACGGCTCAGCGCCTGTGGCTCAACGGGCTGAGGCACCAGCCATGTACACCTGGGCTGGCGGGTTCGAATCCAGCCTGGGCCCGCCAAACAACAGTGATGGCTGCAACCAAAATGTGGCCAGGCGTTGTGGCGGACGCCTGTGGTCCCAGCTACGTGGGAGGCAGAGGCAGGAGACTCACTTGAGCCCAAGAATTGGAGGTTGTGGTGAGCTGTGATGCCACAGCACTCTACCCAGGGTGACAGCTTGAGGCTCTGTCTCAAAAAAAAAGAAAAAGAAAAGAAAAAACACAGAATACTATATACATTAAACACTAACTCCTAAATTCCCTTTCTCTCCGGCCCCAATACTTCATTCCACTTTCTATGGAATTTGCCTATTTTAGGTGTTTCATGAGTCAAACAATTATTTATTTTTTTTTTTTTGAGAATTTGTGTAGTTGTTTATCTCTTGGTTTCATATTAGTATTGAGTACTTGCTTTTCAATTCTTGTGATGGTATAATTAAGAAGAATGTGCTTTAGCTCCATCAGGTAAATACAAAAGATGTAAAGTATCCACATTTTCTTATGGCTGAATAGTATTCCATAATATACATATACCACAGTTTATTAATCCATTCATGGGTTGATAGGCACTTGGGTTGCTTCCAAGTCTTGGTGATTGTGAATTGAGCTGTGATAAACATTCTAGTGCAAATGTCCTTATGGTATAATGATTTTTTTTTCCTTCTGAGTAGATAACCTAGTAATGAGATTGTGAGATCAAATGGAAGGTCTACTTTCAGCTCTCTGAGGATTCTATAAACTTTTTTCTTGTTCTTTTTTTTTTTGAAACCGAGTTTTACTTTGTTGCCCTGGATAGAGTGCTATGGTGTCATCATAGCTCACAGCCACCTCAATCTCTTGGGCTCAGACAATCCTCTTGCTTCAGCCTCCCAAGTAGCTAGGACTACAGGTGCCTGACAACACCTTGCTATTCTCCATCCTTTCTTTTTTTTTGGTAGAGACACAGTCCCACTTTATCACCCTCAGTAGAGTGCCATGGAGTCACACAGCTCACAGCAACCTCCAACTCCTGGGCTTAGGTAATTCTCTTGCCTCAGCCTCCTGAGTGGCTGGGACTACAGGCGCCCCCCCACAACACCCAGCTATTTTTTGTTAGAGTTTGGCCAGGGCCGGGTTTGAACCCACTACCCTTGGTATATGGGGCCAGCGCCCTACTCACTGAGCCACAGGTGCTGCCCTATTCTCCATCCTTTCTATAGAAATTATATTAGATTGCAATCCCACAGCAGTGTAAAAGAGTTCCCTCTTCTCCACATCCAAGTGAGAATCTGTAGTTTGGGGATTTTGTGATAGGGGCTATTATCACTGGGGTTAAGTGACATCTCAGAGTGGTTTTATTTGTATTTCTCAGATGACTAGAGACGATGAGCATTTTTTTTTCATTGTTTGTTGGCCATTTGTTCATCTTCTTTCAAAATGTTTCTGTTCAAGTCTCCTGCCCACTTATAAATGGTATTGTATTTTTTCTTATGGATTAGTTTCAGTTCTCTGCAGATTCTAGTTATCTCAGCCCTTTGTTAGATTAATAGCATGCAAATATCTTCTTCCATTTTGAATGCTATTGATTTGCTTTAGTTGTTGTACCCTTAGTGGTGCAGAAGCTTTTTAGCTTGAGCATGTTCCATTCATTTTTGGTGTTGCTGCAACTGTCAAGGGGGTGGTCTTCTCTTCCTTCATAAATTCTTTTCCCAGACTGAAAGAATCAAGAGTTTTTCCCACACTTTCTTCTAGGATTTTATTGTTTTGTGTCTTTAATTTAAATCTTTATCCAGCGAGAGTCAATTTTTATCAGTGGTAACAGGTGTAGGTCCAGTTTTAGTCTTCTACATGTGGCTAACCAGTTCTCCCAGAACCATTTATTAAATAGGGATTTTTTTTTCCCCCTAGTGTATGCTTTTGTATGGTTTATCAAAGATCAAATGGTGACACGTGGCTAGGTTCAACTCTAGGTTCTCTGTTTTACTTTTGTGCCTATACCATCCTGTTTTGATCACTGAAAACTTATAGTATAACCTGAAGTCTGGTAACATTATGCCTCCAGAGTTGCTTTTATTTCTTAAAATTGTATTGGCTAATCGAGGATTTTTCTCATTCCATATAAAATGAAGTACTATTTTTTCAAATTCTTCAAAGTATGATGTTGGGGCTTTGATGGGGATTGTATTAAATATGTAGATTGCTTTGAGTATTATAGACATTTTAACAATGTTGATTCTTCCCAGCCATAAGCATGTTATGTTCTTCCATTTCATTTTCTTTGAAGCTACTGTGAAGGATATTGTGTCTCTGATTTGATTCTCAGCTTGAACTGTTATTGGCATATATGAAGACTGCTGATTTGTGGATATTGAGTTTGTATTTCGAGACTACGGTATTTCTCGATCACTTCAAGAAGCCTTGTGGTTTAGTTCCTGTGGTTTTCTAAGTATAAGAACATTTCATATTAAAAAAAAAAAAGAACATTTCATGAGCTCATAGGAAGAATCTGACCTCTTTGTTGCCATTTGGATACCCTTAACATTGTTCTCTTGCCTGACTGCAGTGGCTAGAACTTCCAGAACTACGTTGAATAGCAGTGGTGATAGTGGAATTCCTTGTCTAGTTCCCGTTCTAAGTGGAAATCCTTTTAGTTTTACTCCATTCAATATAATATTGACTGTGGGTTTGCTGTAGATGGCTTCTATCAGTTTAAGGAATGTCTCATCTATGCCTACTTTCTTAAATGTTCTTGTCAGAAAAGGATGCTGAATTTTGTCGAAATAGATGCTTTTTCTGCATCTATTGAGAGGATTATATAGTCTTTAGTTTTGCTTCTATTTATGTGGTGAATTACATTTATGGGTTTA
This sequence comes from Arctocebus calabarensis, assembly GCA_963573935.1. Taxonomy (NCBI): domain Eukaryota; kingdom Metazoa; phylum Chordata; class Mammalia; order Primates; family Lorisidae; genus Arctocebus; species Arctocebus calabarensis. The sequence continues at coordinate 1,547 of CAUYON010093665.1, read as the reverse complement.
TGTATGCTGAACCAACGTTGCATACCTGGGATAAAGCCCACCTGATCGTGATGTATGATTTTTTTAAATGTGTAAGCTGTATAAGCTAGGAGCTTACTGAATATTTTTGTGTTGATATTCATTAATGGTATTGGTCTATAGTTTTCCTTTTTTGTTGGGTCCTTTCCTGGTTTCAGTATCAGGGTAATATTTGCTTCGCAGAACATGCTGGGGAGGATTCCTTCCTTCTCTCTGTTTTGGAATAGGTTATGCAGTAAAGGTCCTAGCTCCTCTTTGAAGGTTTGGTAGAATTCTGATGTAAAGCTGTCTGGTCCAGGATGGTTTTTTGGGGAAAATTTTAAATTGTTGTAATTTTGGTGCTTGAAATTGGTCTATTCAAAATTTCTAATTCTTTCTGGTTGAGGATAGGAAGGTGGTGTTATTCCAGGTATTGGTCCATTTCCTCTGTTTTCGAATTTCTGGGCATGAGCGTTTTTTGTAGTAATCAATGGTGATCTTTTGTATCTCTGTGGTTATTTGTTGTAATCTCCCCCTTTTTGTTTCTGATGGTTATTAGAGATCTTATCTTTCTGTTTCTAGCTAATATGGCCAAGGGTTTATTGATTTTATTAATATTTTCAAAGAACTACTTTTTTCACTGATCTTCCAAATGATTCTTGTATTCTCAATTTCAGTTAATTCTGTCCTAATTTTGGTTATTTCTTATCTTTTGCTAGGTTTGGAATTCGATTTCTCTTCTTTTCTAGCTCCTTGAGAGATGGTCCATTAGTCTGCTCACTTGTGCTTTTTCTGTTTTCTGGAGGTAAGCACTCAAGAGCTACACAATATTTGTCTTTTTGTGACTGGCTTATTTTACTTAGCATAATGTTTTCAAGGTTCATCTATACTGTAGCATGTGTTAAAATGTCCTTCTTTTGTAAGACTGAATAATATTCCACTCTACGTACGTATTCGATAGATGAATGATTAGCCCATTCATCTATCGAAGGACACTTGGCCTGTTTCTACCTTGTGGCTATTGTGAATAATGCAGCTACAAACACTGGTGTTTGTATCTGAGTCCTTGCTTTCATTTCTTTTGTGTATATACCTGGAAGTGGAATTGCTGGATGATATAGTAATTCTATATTTAATTATACTTTTTCCACACCATGTACATATTATATTTCCATGAGCAGTACACAAGGGTTCTAGATTTCTCCACATCCCCAAAACTTGTATTTTCCATTTCTATACATTTTTTCAGATAATAGCCATCGTAATGGGCATGAAGTGCTATCTCACTGGGATTTTGATTTGCATTTCTTTAATAATTAGTGATGTTGAGGATGTTATATGCATTTATTTATTTATTTATTTATTTATTTATTTTTTTGTGGAGACAGAGTCTCACTCGATCGCCCTCGTGGCGTCACACTGCTCACAGCAACCTCCAACTCCTGGACTTAGGCGATTCTCTTGCCTCAGCCTCCCGAGCAGCTGGGACTACAGGCGCCCGCCACAACGCCCAGCTATTTTTCTGTTTTGCAGTTTGACGGAGGCTGGGT
>CAUYON010093662.1:0-10367 GCA_963573935.1 Arctocebus calabarensis | reverse complement strand
ATTCGAACCCGTCACCTCAAGTGTATGTGGCTGGCACCTTAGCAGCTTGAGCCACAGGCACCGAGCCTCTATGGATCTTATTTTATTATTTTTATTTTATTTATTTATTTATTTATTTTTTGAGACAGAGCCTCAAGCTGTCTCCCTGGGTAGAGTGTTGTGGCATTACAGCTCACAGCAACCTCCAATTCCTGGGCTCAAGCGAGTCTCCTGCCTCTGCCTCCCAAGTAGCTGGGACTACAGGCGCCCGCCACAACGCCCGGCTATTTTTTTTGTTTGTTTGTTTGGGTTGCAGTCGTCATTGTTGGTTGGTGGGCCCAGGCTGGATTCGAACCCGCCAGCTCAGGTTTACATGGCTGGCGCCTTAGCCCGCTGAGCCACATGCGCCGAGCCTATGGATCTTATTTTATTGTAGGATATTAAATCTAAGTATTGGCATTTGTGTGACATTTGTATATATTTTTTGGAGATAGCATCTCACTTTGTCATCATGGCTACATTGAATTATAGCTCTTAGGAACCTCAAAAAGGAAGATTGAGCTAGAGCAATCCTCTGGCCTCAAAATGATGAGTAGCTAAGACTAACTAGAGGGCTGCACTACCAGCCTTGGGTAGTTTTTCCTTTTTTACCTGAGACAAGGTCTCACTCTTGCTCTAGCTGATCTTGAACTTCTGGGATCATGCAATATTTATAACAGTTCTTAATTTTTATGTAGGAAAATATTAGTACTTGCCTTTTGAATTACTTTGCCAAATAATTTCCATATTACAGAGCATGAGATAAACATTAATGTTTTTGAGCATTTTAAATGTTATGTAATTGTCCATTGAATCCAATAAAATTCATCTTAACTGCTTGTATGGGTTACAGGTCTGATATATTACTTCTTCATCCCCGCCTTGAGCTTCCCAAAGCCACAGCTCTCATTGTAGTTTTAAGATAGCATTTTATCATTACAGTAAATGAGAAAAATTTAATGATGATAAACTAGAAATCAGTTTAAAATAAGAAAATACTTTCAAATAAAAATTTTAATTTACATGTTACAGTTTTGTTGGTACAAGAACTTTAACAGGAAGAATTATTGAGCTATAATAGAGACCAGACCTGAGAATTTGTGATATAGGCTTCAATACTATTCTGAAACTGATATAAATAGATGTCAATTAACTATAGTTTGGAAACAGTAAATAAAAGAACAATGGAGAATAATATAACTTATTATTTTAAAAAATATTAACTGTTAATAGTTATTCCTATGAACCAGGTGACCTTGGAAGAAGATTTTCTCCTCATGAAGAGCTAGATAACATGGCTTGACACCTGTAGCATAGTGGTTATGGCACCAGCCCAATGCACCAAGGCTGGCCGGTTAGAACCCAGACCAGGCCAGCTAAACAACAATGACAACTGCAAAAAAAAAATAGCCGGGCGTTGTAATGGGCACCTGTAGTCCCAGCTACTTGGGAGCCTGAGGCAAGAGTATCACTTAAGCCCAAGAGTTTGAGGTTGTAGTAAGCTGTGATGCTACGGCACTCTACCAAGGGTGACATAATGAGACTCTGTCTCAAAAAAAAAGAACTAGATAACTTAACTTTTTTATGTCACCAGGACCATGCTGACTACCTCATTCCTGAACATCACTAGGCTCACATTCAAAGTGCTCCCCTTGGGAAGCTATGTACTGATATAGAACCTCATCTACCCTTCAAAGCAATTTTGGAACTCTTTTCTTTGAATGTCCATCAAAGCTGTTGTTGTATTAACCTTGACCTTCTGAAGATCAGTAAAATGCCTTTTTTTTTTTCAATATTTCCTCTACCTTCAGATAAAAACAATGTCATCGAGGGCCTTATCAGGTGAATAAGGAGGATGTTCCAATACAGTTTTTTGTTCACTGCCTAAATACTCACTCACACACCATGTTGTGTAAACTGGTACAGTTATGCAGGAGGTGGTGGGCAGGATTTTCAGTTAGGATTGTCCCAACTCTTTCTCTATTGACAATTCCATAGTCTGCTATGCTCTTCATGCCCTATTAATGAATTTTTGTAATGTTTTCATTAGTTCTTCTCATTACTGGCTGCCCTGACCAATCTTCATCAGTGATGCTTTCTCTCCTCTCAGGAAAATGTTCAATCCATTTGTAAACTGTCATTTTCTTTATGGCCTTAAGAACATAATCTAGGACTAACTTGTTCCTGATTTCACTTCTGCTCTTGTCAAGTTTAACAAGAAATTTCTGAAAGTTGGTTTATTTCTTTAATTTAAGCTCTGACATTCTTGCAACAACAACAAAAACACACAAGAACTAAAATGAACATCACCCAGCAAGACTCCAACACATGTCAGTGAAAACACAACTGGGAGACACTGATGCACCAAGATTAGAAAACGTTGCTGAGTTGTTTGTACAGCACTGCCACTGTAAGTACACAGTGGGACATACTTAAATATCAGATCTCAAATGAATTTCTTTATAATTACAAAAAGATTAAAAAGGGTTATTACCATTTGGTATTTACTTAGTAGATTGACTTTTATCTGTATTTGTAGCATTTATTATTTCACAGCACAAATTTATAAAAGCCAAGAGAAAAAATTAACACAAGGAAATCACTGCTGCAAAACATGACATCTTTACAGTATAAGAAATATAATTGGTAAAAACCACTGCTACAGCTCACTTCAAAAACTTAGCATCTGCCAAGGAAAAACCAGAGTACAGAGAAAGCCAAGTATTCCTTCTCTCCTTCTTAAGCTCCTATTTGTGCAAGTTTCCTATCATCAAGTAGAAAATAAGCTGAAAATGGAACGTGTACTCCTGGGATACAGGCAGAGAGACACAGAGTACAACACAAGGTAACTGTCTATTAAAGGTACAATAACGAAAAGAATATAAGGGTTAGGTACCACCAGATGAGTGTCCAATACTACTTCATTTACTACCCTTAGGTGTTTGACAACAAGTATTCATCTGTTCCATTAATTTCAATGAAAAGAATATGGGTGTTATATGATGATTGGCAGGGCCTTATAGGCCCATATCTCATAAATTTGTCAATCAAAATGTTGTAACTCTCACCACGCATAAGAAAACACAGATCCCACTTTAGGCTCAAGTCACATGGTGATGATTTATTATACCTGTGCAGGTAGGTCGCTGCCCCAAAGGGCAAACAAGAGAAAAGCAGACAGTCTTTTATACTGTTTTTCATTGCTATGTGGCAAGCCAAGCAAAAACAGAAGCAAAATGTGGCAGTTAGCTAGGGGTGGTGTTACAGTTGGGGGGGTGAGGGGGGAAGCTATAGCATAGCAGTAGCTTGAGAGACAGTTTGGGACACTCAGTAACCTGGGAAACTCAGCTTGAGTGAGTTTTCACCATTGTTCGGTAAAGGAGTCAGGGAACTCAGAGAGAACTTTCTTGTCAGAAACCTGTTCTCATAAGTAACCTAAAGCGGGGTTTGAGACGGACAGGGACTCAGGCTGAAACAGTTAGGGGCCTTTAGGGGTCTTCTTGCTGGGTCGGTTACTACAAAAGAGGCTATGTCTATTAAGGCTTTACAAACTTTTCTGTGGTGTTTAAACTTCTGGTTTTACATGGACCTCACAGTGGTCCTGAAGGCCTTCCTAGTGGTATCCTCTTCCAGATAGAGAAGTTTACCTGGATGTTCCTTTCCTCTGGCCATTTGTCCTCATCCTCCAGATGTTCATACAGTACCTTCATTTGGAGGCGATTGTTTTCTGGAGAAAAGGGAATCTCAGTATATAATTTAGACAAGTCTCTCTCCAGCAAGAGAACAAGGAAATCAGGAATCTAAAAAAACTGATGAGGCTTGGTGCCTGTAGCTCAAATGGCTAAGGCACCAGCCACATACACTGGAGCTGGCGGGTTCAAATCCAGCCTGAGCCCGCCAAACAACAATGACAACTATAACCAAAAAATAGCCAGGCATTGTGGCGGACACCTCTAGTCCCAGCTACTTGGCAAGAGGCAAGAGGATTGCTTGAGCCCAAGAGCTTGAGGTTGCTGTAAGCAGTGACACCACAACACTCTACCCAGGGTGACAGCTTGAGTCTCTGTCTCAAAAAAAATAAAATGAAATAAACAACAACAACAACAACAACAACAACACCAACAACAACAACAATGAGTCATCTCTTTTTCTCCACTCCAGCATGTGACAGGTTTCAGGAAGAATTTGCGTTCCAGCTCTCCTGTCACTCCTGCTACAGAACCAGATTGTTTAATCATTTAGTGCAGTATTAATCACTGAATATGTAGCTGCAGCATTTATTAGAAAGCCTTGGCCCACAGCTTTCCATAGGTAGAGAAGAGAGTACCCATTGTACTGGGCATCCCAACTGACATTGGGCAAAATAGTTGCTGTCCAGAAAGACATCATTGTCATGGACTGATAAATACCTGTGGACAATGTTATGCCCATCTCAGGTGGGCCCTGCATTTTCCCACCCAAAATCACCAGGTCAGATTCCAGTGGCAGGTGGCATTCCTTTTGTTTCATACTTTCCCTATTGTTTCATACTTACCTATGGTTGGGTACCTCTTTTTAACCTCTGCCTTGCCAACTCCACTACCTCAGATGACCTTCCTGTCTGCCCTGATTTTTACCAGTGACCACAGTGAAAGAGCTTCCCATTGACTCTGCCTGAGAGGAGTCCAGAGTCTCTTCCTGAATCTTTTTCAGGGAGGCTGCGAAGAGGTTTAACGCAGACCATTCGTTGCCAGTTGAGGGGTAGCTAACTAGACCTTTCTCAAAGCCATGAGCAGAGCAAGGCATATGTAAATAAAAGATCCACCAGTGATGCAGCAGGTGAAAAATCAAGTGCAAATACCTCCTTTGAGAAAGTCAGAAAGTCAGAGAAAGTCAGAAGTCAGAAAAAGCACAGCAAGAAGGGCATGTAGGGCTCAGTTTGTCCCACAACCAGAAATGGTTCAGGATGGCCAGACTGCACACTTGTGAAAGAAAAAAACATGTTGTTGTTCAAGCATGCTAGTAGTTATGCATACCTTTTCTGTTGTCTCATCTTTTTTTTTTTTTTTTTTTGAGACAGGGTCTCAAGCCCTGGATAGAGTGCTGTGGCATCACAGCTCACAGCAACCTTCAACTCCTGGGCTTAAGCAATTCTCTTGCCTCAGCCTCTCAAGTAGCTGTGACAACAGGTGCCCACTACAATGCCCCGCTAATTCTTGACAGGCTGGAACTGGAATCGAACCCTCAAGCTCTGGTGTATGGGGCTGGTGCTTGAGCTATAGGCCCTGAGCCATCTGTCATCTCATCTTTGCAACAAAATGCCAAGAGGTGTGAGGAGTGAATTAAAGACACAGTGGAAGGAGAGAATATGTTAGGCAGTTGAGGAAAAGGTTGGTGTTTTAAAGGATAAAGTTGGCTCCTTTTTTTCTTTACTTAAGTTTCAAAGGAGTAATTGATGACCTTGAGTAGTGATAACATTTTAATACTATCGATCTCAACACTCATAACTAATGAAATGTAGCTTCAGGCAGGCAAAAGAAAATACAGAAGCAGTTTTATTTTAACCCTATAGTGATGGAATGACATGGGATACTTGATGTAATTTATTAGTGTCAACATATACACAAGTAATCTGAAGAGGTTTTAAACAAAGTCTGATAACAAAACAATACTTTGTTGTGTTAATTAGAGATTCCCTTTTCGGTCAGGCCAACTTGTTCACACATGAAGTATTTACAAATTCACCGTTGCAAATGTTATGTCTTACACAGACCCTTTTTACACAATGAAGCCCTACGTTTGTTCCCAAATTTTCTTCTTAAACGATGACTTATTTTAAGACAAACATTGTTCTATCAGGATTTGTCCTACACAAAATGATTCCCTTTTCTTTTAATGTTCCTTACCTCCCATGTTTCTTCATATTCATGACTTTCTTCACATCTCTCTCCTACATACAGCTTCCTTCTTAGTTTTAAGATTTTTCTATTTTGAAAGAAATTTGCATTCCAGTTAAGTCTTCTTTATAAAGGCCTCAGAAAAGAGGCCTGTAGATTTAAAGGATTTAAAGTCTCTAACCTAAAGTTAAGACTTTATCCAAACAATGGGGTAGGGCAGTTGGAAAGCATTAAAGGGGATAAACAGAAACATCATCGCCAGTGAGCAGAGGGGCTTTAGAGCACACAGGGGGATTTTATTATTACCTTCCCTTTTTTTTTTCGAGACAGAGTCTCATTATGTCACCCTTGGTGGAATGCCCTAGCATCATAGCTCACAGCAACCTCAAACTCTTGGGCTTAAGTGATTCTCTTGCCTCTCAGCCTCCCAAGTAGCTGGGACTACAGGTGCCCATCACAATGCCTGGCTATTTGTTAGTTGCAGGTGTCATTGTTTAGCAGGCCCCAGCTAGGCTCAAACCCATCAGGGTGGTCGGCACCCTACTCACTGAGCTACGGGCACCAAGCCTTTCCCTTCCATTTTTAAGGGAGATATAGGAGAGAGAAACAGAGGCCCTGAATATTCAGGGAGAGCAGAGGAGAGGCTCTAATGTTATGAATCTCAGTTTGTTTACTGTGTGAGAGAGACACAGCTCCCCAACAGTCATTGTAGCATCAGAAAGTAGTAGACCTTGTACTGAAGCTGGAATGTGTGCATCAGACTGAAAGAGTTCCAAAGGGTCAGTGCTGGTTCAGGGATTTCACAGGGTCTGGGAGGTGAATGTGATCCACTGTCTATAGGAGAGGGCAAGGTCACTTCCAGTGCATCTCTCTAGTAGTCAGAGTGTGGTCCCAGCAGAGGCCCCTCCCTGAGCCATTCCTTACTCCAGGAACCTATAGTCATAGTGAGGGAGGGCTCAGGCCTGTTGCCTTGCCTGAGCCATATGGAGCAACTCTGTCCCTGGCAACCTTCTTCCATGGTGGTAGCAACCATTTTAAAAGCTTCCTTCTGCTCTTGGAACCTGCTGCTGGCCTGGCTTTCTCTCACTGTCTATTCATTCCCATTCTAGTTACCAAGATAAATCTGGTTTGACATTCTACTTGTGGGAACTGCGGCTATTTTAAGCTTTTGAATATCAGCACTACATGGGGGATAAAGAAGAAAAAACGAGATGAAACAAGAATAGAAAACAGTGAGATGTAGGAGTAATAAGAAATAGGTAGCAGGTAGAATGAATTCAGATGTCTATTATTCCATTAGGTTATCTTGCTGAATATCTCCCAGATTTTGGCACCAAAATGTCATATATGGGCACCACATGTCAAGTAAAAACCTGGAACCTGGTTTTTGGTTCCAGGTGCCAAAGAATGCTTACTGGTACTAACACAGTGGAACAAATGAGCAGAACAAGTAGACACAAGTGTGCAAAAGGCCAAAGTTTATTAAAAGATTGTACACTCCAGAGAAGGAACACATCGACACTTTCGAGTGGAGAACACCCTGTGTTTCGTAAAATTTTTCTCCTTTATGCTGATTTTCCAATCAATGTTAAGTGATATGGAAGAAAATATTCATGATTTTTCTGGAAACAGAAATCTTCCAGAATACAAAGACTTCCAATTTTCTATCCCTGTAAGGTAATTTCCAGAAATTATCATTGTATTTGTAAAACGTGATAGAACTGGTGTAAATTGAACTATGGTTTTTTTTTTTTTGAGACAGAGCCTCAAGTTCACCCTGGATAGAGTGCTGTGGCATCACAGCTCACAGCAACCTCCAACTTCTGGGCTCAAGCGAGTCTCCTGCCTCCGCCTCTCAAGTAGCTGGGACTACAGGTGCCTGCCACAATGCCCGGCCATTTTTTGGTTGCAGCTGTCATTGTTGTTTGGTGGGTCCAGGCTGGATTTGAACCTGCCAGCTCAGGTGTACGTGGCTGGTGCCTTAGCTCATTGAGCCACAGGTACTGAGCCAAATTGGACTATGTTAATAAAAATAGGCCAGGTGCAGTAGCTCACACTCGTAATTCTAGCACTCTGGGAGGCAAAGGTGGATGGCCTGAACTCAGGAGTTCAAGACTGGTCCGAGCATGAGTAAAACCTTATCTCTAAAAAGTAGCTGAGTGTCGTGGGGAGTGTCTGAAGTCCCAGCTACTTGGGAGGCTGAAGCAAGAGAATTGCTTAAGAATCTGAGGTTGCTGTGAGTTATGATAAAATAGCACTCAACTTCAGGGTGATTGACAGAGACTCTGTCTCAAAAAAAAAAAAAAAAAAGTCACTTGAGCCTACCGTCACCTTATTTGTATGCATTCTCCAAAGACACTTTTTTGTGACCTTGGCCATGTCTTCACATTGTGGCCTCTCCACCTCTGAGACTCATTTTTGTAGAACAAACATCAGTTCAGTTTTTGGAAGACTTCTTGAAATGCCGGTTGTTCTTTCTTGGAAGCCCACTCTGGTCAGTCTTTTTCCTTTTATTATGGACAAAGGATCTCCTAGTACCATCTGCACCTGCCTCTCTTTAGTACTACCTAACAAAATAAACATAACTTTAAGGCTTTGAAATGTGATTAACCCTTGTAGAGTATTTCTTCTATATGAATTATGATTAGAAAAGCATGAGAAATATTTTTAAATATTGTCACATTCTTCACATACATAAAATGTCTCTATGAATTCTGTTATATATTGAAATGTGTGGGTACTGGTTATAGGATTCAACACTTTCTTCACATTTGCAAGGGGTTTTCTCTGTTACAAATCTTTCATTTATAGAATGGTTTGAGCACAAGTTAAAAAATTGTCAAATTCTTCATATTTGTAGTATTAAAACATGGATTCTATTGAGTACAGAAAACTGTGACTATTGGCACAAGGCTTTGACAAATCTTCATATAAATTTTCTCTGCTATGATTTCTCTTATGGTTACTAAGGGACAAAGACCAGTTAAAACCTTTGCCACATTATTCATATTTGTAAGATTTCCCTCCAATATGAATTTTCTTATGTGTACCAAGGTTTGAGCTCTGTTTAAAGTCATTGCTACACTGTTCAGATTTGTAGGATTTCTTAACAGTGTGAATTCTTTTATGCTTAGCAAGATATGAACACCAGGTAAAGTATTTCAACAGCCTTCATATTTTCAACAGCTTCTGTAAAATTTATAGTATCCACAGTGAGTTAAAGTGTTTGCAACTATGTTCATATTCATAAAGTTTCTCTCCAGAATGAATTCTTTCAAGTCTAGAAAGGCTTAGGTACCTCTTATAGTCTTTGCCACATTCTTGACAGTTGTATAGTTTCTCTCCAGAATGAATTCTCTTATGTATAGAAAGGCTTAAGTACTAGTTAAAGGCTTTGCCACATTCTTGACATTTGTAGGGTTTCTCTCCAGAATGAATTCTCTGATGTACAGAAAGGCTTGAGCAATGGTTAAAGCCGTTATAACATTTTTGACATTAGTAGGGTTTTTCTCCAGAATGAATTCTTTGATGTACAGAAATGTTTGAGTTCCACATTCTTGACATTAGTATAGTTTCTCTCCAGAATGAGTTCTTTGATGTGTAGTAAGAGTTGAACCACACTTAAAGGCTTTGCCACATTCTTGGCATTTGTAAGAGTTTCTCCCCAGAATGAATTCTTTGATGTTTAGTAAGGGTTGAACTACAATTAAAGGGTTTGCCACATTCTTGACATTTATAGGGTTTCTCTCCAGAATGAATTCTTTGATGTACAGAAAGATGTGAGTAATGGGTAAAGACTTTGCCACATTGTTTACATTTGCAAGAATACTCTCCAGAATAAATTCTTTGATGGTTAGTAAGGGTTGAACTACAATTAAAGAATATGCCACATTCTTCACATCTGGAGGGTTTCTCTCCAGAATGAATTCTTTGATTCCAGAAAGGTGTGAGTTGGTAAGCTTGCCACATTCTTTATAGTTGTAGAGTTCTCCTCTAGTGTCAATAGTCTTATGGTTACAATATTTTAATTGGTGGCTAAGACATTTGCTATGATTTTTATACTTGCAGAGTTTCTCTCCAGTATTAAGTCTCTTATGCTTAGACAGGCTTGAGCAAGATTCAAAGACTTTGCTGCCTTCTTTACATTTGTTCTGTTGTGGCAGGCACCTGTAGTCCCAGTTACTCAGGAGGCTTAGGCAAGAGAATTGCCTAAGCCCAGGAGTTGGAGGTTGCTGTGAGCTGTGAGACGCCACAGAACTCTACCGAGGGTGACAAAATGAGACTCTATCTCTACAAAAAATAAAAAATAAAAAAACAAATATATTTGTACTGTTTTTTTTTTTTTTGAGACAGAGCCTCAAGCTGTCACCCTGGATAGAGTGCTATGGCATCACAGCTCACAGCAACCTCCAATTCCTGGGCTCAAGCGAGTCTCTTGCCTCCACCTCCCACGTAGCTGGGACTACAGGCACC
>CAUYON010093661.1:0-10208 GCA_963573935.1 Arctocebus calabarensis | reverse complement strand
ATTCTTCTTCTCCTTCAGGGATACCTATAACTCGTATGTTTGAATGCTTCATAAAGTCCTATAATTCTGTCAGTGAACATTCTGCTTTCTCCCTCTTCTTTTCAGCTTTTTTAACTATCTGAGTCATCTCAAGAGCCTTATCCTCTACCTCTGAGATTCTTTCTTCTGCATGGTCTAATTGGTTGTTAATACTTTCTATTGCATCCTTAAGTTCCCTAATTGACTGCTTCAGCTCCTTCAACTCTGCTATATCCTTTTTATATTCTTTGTATCGTTCATCTCTTATTTGATTCTGTTTTTGAATTTCCTTTTGGTTATTATCCACTTTCTCAGCAATTTCTTTCATTGCTTTTTGATTGTTTTCCACTTTTTCAGCAATTTCATTTATTGTTTTCATTATCTGAACTTTAAATTCCCCTTCTGTCATTTCTAAAATATAGGAGGGATCTTCTGCGGTAGCTGTCTCCTGATCCCTAGAAGGGGTTACTCTGACCTGGGATTTCATGTTGCCATAATTTTTTCTGCTGATTCTTCCTCATGAGTGCTTTCTTGTATCTGTTTCCTTGCCCTAATTTTCCCTTCACTTCTTTTTGCTCTTTAAGTTACTGTGGCACTGGCCAAACGTTTTAATGAGTCCTTCTGGTGCAAGACCAGAAGGATGAAAAGATTAAAGAGCAAGAAGGGAACAAAAATTTAAAGAGAGAAAGGGAAAAAGAAAAAAAAAGAGAGAGAGAGAAAGAAAGAAGAGGGGGTGAGTAAAAAGAAATAGTAACAAAAAGAAGAGAGGCAGTGAAAGAAAGAAACAGGAGAAATATAGGTGTGTGGTAGGGTACTAGGGCCCTACCTCTGGGGGTGCTAGGTTAAGTGATTCCCTTGAGGTCAACAGCTCTGAGCCAGCCAGCTCAGACACAGTACCCCACTGCCACCAGGTACAGAAGAAAGATAAAAATACTGTAAATCAAACCAAAAGATACAAACAGAAACCCTTATTGGATAGAATTGGGGGTGGGGGAATAATAGGGACAAAAACAGTAGCAAAAATAAAGTTCTATTTGTTGAAGAAGGCAAAATGGAAGATTGTATTTAAACTAGAATGATGAAAAAAATGTCCAAAAAAACATGTTTAAAATTAAAAAAACAAAAAAACAAAAAACAAAAACAAAATCCCCACAACCAAGCAGTATATATATCTTTTTATGTATTGACCAGGCAACTGGTGATCTTCTGAGGTATGAAATGTTAATCACAATGTGATACAGCTGTACAAGGTGGGAGCTGGAGGCCACTGCTTATTACTCAGACCCTGCAGGTTCAGGAACCCAAATAACTCCTCAACCTACTCAAAAGACACTCCAAGCCATACACCTTGTTCAAGCAGAAGCTTTTCAGGGATGGCACTTATCCCTGGGATCTCTGCTGGCATGGCTGCCTGCTTATCCAGTGCACCAAGTCCAGTCTCCACCTATGTCCCTGAGGGCCATGGCTGTCAATCTGCCAAACACTTAGATCTGCTCACTTCCCCAGTAGCACAGTCCCTGTTTTGGGCAGCTCAGTCAATAGATCACTCACCCCAGATCTCCTGGCAAAACCTGGTGCTGCAACACGCCGGGGCAGCCCACAGCTGAACGATATTAACTCCTTTCCAGCTCAGTGGCTCAGTCTGGGGACCCAGACAACACCCAGAGTCATCCGCACACTGGCCCAAGATCTCCCAAGGCCATTCAATCAAGTGTCCAAGTCCAAAAAAACTCAAAACAGCCCCCAGGGAAGGCTTTTCCTGCTTGCAAACTTGCCATTGCTGTAATTACAGCTGCAGGCAGCCTTCCGACCAAACAAAGGCATCCACCACTTGCCAGTTTTCCACTTCTTTGGTCCTCCTAGTGGAGTTCAAAAGTCTCTCACTGACCTGCTGTATCATCAAAGGGAAGCCTGTGGGCAGAACCTACCTGCCAGAGATGCCTGGGGTCCTCTGTCCCCACTCTCGCTTCTCCCAGCTGCACAAAGCTGCTACTCGGCCGTCATCTTTTTTCTCTCCTTCTTCAATATTGTTTTCATCCTCCTATGTATTATGTCTATTCTCCTATACATATTTTTATTATCTTCTTGTGTTTTATGCTTAGGGTATTGATTTTCAAATTTTAATTTTTTTGTATGAATTAACCTCTTGAAAATTCAAAGTAATTTTTTTCTTTTTTTTTCTTCTTTTTTGAGACAGAGTCCCACTATGTCACCCTCAGTAGAGTGCTCTGGCGTCACAGCTCACAGCAACCTCAAACTCTTGGGCTTTAGCAGTTCTCTTGCCTCAGCTTCCCGATTAGCTATAATTATTTTCTTGATGATATCCCAGAAGTTTTGATATTATTTCTATTGTACAATTTTAAACTGTAAATATGATTGTGTGTTTTAAATTTAAAGTTTTTTAGTTTTAATATTTTATTATAATGTTAGTCATAGTTAATACCTCTGATATATGATACATTTTTGACATGAAATATGACCACCCTACAAATGCTAAATGTGTATCTGAAAAGAATGAAACAATAGGTTTTATTTCCCATATGGTTATCTAATTTTTTTCAAAATTATATATCAAGAATGCTTATGCAGGTATTCTTGACAACTTTGTTAGAGATTAGTTGATCCCACTATTATATAGGGTTTATTTCTGAGCTTTCTACTATGTCTATGTGTCTTTTTTATACCTGTACTATATTGTTTTGATTATCCTAGTTTTGTGTTATAGTTTGAAACCAGAAAGTGTAATGCCATCATCTATTCTTCCTGCCAAAGATTGCTTGAATAATGGTGTCTTTTGTGGTTTCAAGAAAAAAAAGATATTGAAATGTTGATGGGGAGTGAGTGGAATCTATAGATTTGACATATTAATTCTTCCAGTTCATCAATATAGGATATATTTTCATTTGTTTGTGTCTTTTTCAATTTCTTTTATCAATGTTTCATACTTTTCAGTGTGCAAAATTTTCACATCTTTGGTTAAGTCATTCCTAGATAATTTTTTGTGTGTGTGCAAATAGAAATGCTTTCTTAATTTCTTTTGCAGATAATTTACCATTAATGTATAGGAATGCAAACTTACTTTTTGGTTTGATGATTTTTGTATCCAGCAACTTTACTGAATTCTTTCACCACTTAGGCTTTAAAAAAAAAAATTCATGTGAAATTTCGGATTTTTTTTCTATTTTTGTGAGAAATGACAGATATTTTCATGGGGATTGCATTAAATTTGCATATTAGGCAGTATAAGCATTTTGAAAATAATTGATTATTTTAATCCATGAGGATGGGATGATTTTCCCTTTGTATCATCAAAAATTACTTTGAGCGGTGTTTTGTAATTTTCCTTGTAAGGATCTTTCACCTCCTTGGGAATGTATACTTTTTTTTTTTTTTGTAACTATGTAAGATATATACCGTTCTTTTTTTTTTAGACAGAGTCTCACTTATCATCCTTGGTAGAGTGCTGTGGAGTCACACAGCTCACAGCAACCTCCAACTTCCGGGCTTAAGCGATTCTCTTGCCTCAGCTTCCCGAGTAGCTGGGACTACAGGCGCCCGGATATGTAGTGTTCTTAATTTGATTCTTAGCTTAGATGTTATTCATTTGTTGTTACACTTTACTGAATTTGTGTATCAGGAGGATTTGGAAGGATTTTAGAGTTTTCTATAGATACATTCATATCATTGGGAAACAGGGATAGTTTGACCTCCTCTTTTCTAATTTGGATGTGGTTTATTTCTTCCTCTTGCCTGGTTGTTTATGCTGGGATTTCCAGTACTATGTTGTACAGAAGCCATGAAAGTGAGCTTCCTTTTCTTGTTACAGCTTTACCTTTCAGGTCTCCCCTATTCAGAATGTTGATTGTATATCTTACATGGTTTTTATTATTTTCAGACATGTTACTTATAATTATATTTTGTTAAGGGTTTTTGTTATTCAGGGGTTATGGATTTTATCAAATGCATTTTATGCATCTATTAAGATGATATTAGGATTTTTATTTCATTTACATGGTGAACCATATTTATTGATATTTGTATGTTAAACTATCCTTACATCTTTGGAATGAAACCCACTGGCTCATGGTGAATTACTTTTTTGATGTGATATTAGATTCAATTTTCTAGAAATTAGTTAAGCATTTTTGCATCTATGTTCATAAGGAATGTTTGTCTGTAGTTTTTTTTTTTTTTGGTGTGTGTGTGTGTGTGTGTCTTTTGCAGGCTTTGATATTAGCATTATACAATGAGTTAAGTAGGATCCCTTTCTTCTTAATGTTAAATAACACTTTGGTGTTACACATACCAGTTATTCTTTGTAAATCTGGATGTAACCCACTGGCTGCTGCTGAATTTATGTTTTTTGATCAGAGTTGATTTCATATCTTTTAATAAAAAACATTCTAAGGCGGCTGGCTCAGTAAGTAGGGCGCTGGCCCCATATACTGAGGGTGGTGGGTTCGAAACAGGCATAGGCTGAACTGCAACAAAAAGCTAGCTGGGCATTGTGGTGGGCACCCATAGTCCCAGCTATTAGGGAGGTTGAGGCAAGAGAATCGCCTAAGCCCAGGAGTTGGAGGCTGCTGTGAGTTTTATGACACCACAGCACTCTACTGAGGGTGATAAAGTTAGTTTTTTAGTCTCTAACAAAAAGAAAATAAAAATAAAAATAAATACCATTCTAACTAGAGTAAGATGTTAGCTCTCTGTGGTTTTAATTTGCATTTGCTTGATGATTAGATAATTGTAAGCCTTCTGTTTTTGGTATAATAGATAATTTTTATAGACAAAGATAAAACTACATTGTGGAATTTTATTTTCCAATGTATGCAAAATTATATTTACCTTATATGTATATGTCAAGAGAATGTAGGCAGTTTGAACACACATTGTTCAATTATCTGTTATGCAAAAACAGAATGCTTCAAATTATTTATGAAGTAAAAGTATCTATTTTTGTAAACTATAAGAAGGAAATACCCTCTTATAGGTGATTGTAATTAGTATAAGAAAATTATTTTCCTTCTTATAATTCTATATTTTATTAACGCAAAATAAATTGGAATTATTTGGATTTTGTAGTAAGATACCCTTTAAAAATATTGTTGACTATGACCTTGAGGTATTTATACAATATTTTATTCCAATAAATACGTGAGCATTATTTTCATATTCCTGGAAGAATTAACACTAAAAATAGAATTTCTGGGAATAATGTCAAAATGATTATTAATTGCTATTAGTTTATACAATGATATCATTACTTAGAATATCACTCTTCCAAATAAGAGAATTTTAAAAGATGATAAACTAGTAAAGGTCAACACTCATGCACTTGTTACATCGACCATAATGTGATACAAAATGAGTAAGAATAAACACTGGTTTCTTAAAAATATGCTCACTAGAAATAGATATTTGGTACTTTTTCTGAATTTGAAATCATTTTTTATTCAAATTATTTTACTCTACTCTGGTGTACATATTGCGTATATATACAGTATAAATCATATACATATTGTCTATAATGATGAACAGAGTCAAAACTCACCTTGATTTATTATGCCAAGAGACTATCGACGGATCAAGATGAGTAAGCAATAAATAATAACAAAAAGCAAGGACCGCTAATGCTAGGGTAGAATCTCATGAGAGTACTTGTAGGTGAGAATCACTAATCAATATTTGTCATGTGTGCATACATATGTTTCTGAGTGATCAGGGAAGGCCACCCACATAAGATGAGGTGCCAACAATGCAGTGGTCAAAGTAGCAAATACCTAGGTTAACCAAGTTGAAAGAGCTAATGTACAACATGAGGACTGTAATTAAAAACAGTGTTTTCTATTCAGGTTTTTTTTTTTTTGCTAAATTGGTACATGAGAGCTCTTCTTGCCATAGGAGGGAAATATGGATAATTGTGAGAGGATGGGTGTATTGATTTGTTCCACTGCAGCAACCATTTTACTGCATGTGTGTAATCTTACAACATAATTTATATAACTAAAATGTACATAATACTTTTTTTAAAAGAAATGCATTACATTTGTTGTTGGTAGTCAGGTGCAAATTAGATACCTTTGCCATGTTTCACTGAATGAATGTAACATAACACACTTCTTGTTAATTATATTTTTCTAGAAGTTTCACCATGGAAAATGAATTTCTTCCAACATCTAAAAGACCAGTTAATATCTATTTCTGAAAATCAAAGGAAAGAACATTTTAAAGTTAAAAAATAATAAATAAATTTGACCATTGGGAAAGAAAATCATATTTTATAAAATGACATTATTAGAGATGTATGCTGAGCAAATTACTTAAATAACTAATCACTATGTGGCATGATTCTAAAGCTTTTTCTGTGTATCCTTCATATGTGTTGTGTGTGTGTGTTCATACACAGGTCTATTATTCATCTATTATTCGTATATGATTAATCAAATGTCAAGTCTTCAGTGAAAAGTCTGGATTCTGACCTTATTCCAAAGTGTTTGTCTTCCTGGAAGCTTTTCATAGATTTCCTGTCAAGAGGGAGTGAACCTAAAGGAGGAGACAGGGAAAGACGGGGAGAGAAACGGAGAGAGCTTCTCTCTCCCTGCTTGAATTCTCTCCCTCTACCAGGAGCTTTAGTGTTTTCTGTATTCTTTTCTGTAAATAAATTCTGTCTTACCACTGGGGGGTGGTGGGAAATAATGTAATGAAGAATAATAAAATACATGTATTTAGAAAAGTAAAAAAAAAAAATAAAAAATAAAAAAAAAAGGAAATTACAATCCAACCTTTAATTTCTACATGACTGCAATCAAGAGAACTTGGACTTGAAAAATTACACTGATTTAAATTGAAAAAAAAAAAAAAAAGAGGGAGTGAACCACTGGCCACAGGAGGTAAACCTAAATTACTAGGTATCCTCAAGGCAAGCCTCCTATTCTCTCACTTGCCTAGGGCCAGCATAACTCTAGTATCTCCCTTAGTAGTGCATAACTTACATTTGCGTTTTATGTCTCTGAACCACTTCAGCAGGGTGGAGACTTCCATTAATGTTTATGATTAAAGAAAGTTTAGAGAGACATGACTGATATTTTTATGTATGTTTTAGAAAAGCAGACCAATATTTTGGTCACAGTAAATATATTTTTAATCTGGGAATTATACAGGCTGAATTTCACAGAAATTCTTTAAATAAAAGCTATTGACCAATATTTACATGAGCCAAAAATATTTACATAGCCAAAAATGAAAAACTGAAACATAAAGGATCATAGTGATCTTAAGTTTTTGTTTATTATTTGGATGCCAAATATAAATAGCCCAACAAATTTGTTCTCTAAATGTCTATGCTTATGTACTGTCTGTAAAGTAAATTTTACATGGAAGATATGAAGTATAAAAGTTGATTATAATGTGATTTTATCATTTTCTTATGTTAAAAAGACAAGGCAAAAATGAAGTCAAATTTGAAGTTAAGAACTAGTGATTTCTTTTCATTTATGTAATTGTAAAGTTTTAAAGAATTAATTAACCCTATTTCTATTATAAAATGCATTTTTAAATTTGAATAAAACTATACGGATCTTTTTTTTTTTTTTTCTTTGCTAGACTTCTTAGAAATCCTGAAACCTTTAGGTGTTCATTTTGGGTAAGAATATCAGGCGACGAGTGTTGCAGATGGACTAACAAAAATGCAAAATATATTGAAAAACTTGGGCAACTAGAAAGTAGCTAATGCCCACAGCCTTTGTATTGGTGATGAGAGCAGGCTATTGTATTCTCACTTCAATTTCACCACACCATTCAAACAGATGTTGCCTTATAGAAACAGTAAAAACCTGGGAAGTTTTCCAGATTCATTTATCCAAAACCAAAGAGCTCAATTTGAGATACATTTTGTAGGGTTCTTCATTCTCTGATCAAAACCTAAATCTCTGACGAAAGATCATCTGTATTCTGTGTATGAAGCAAAGGCGCCTTCATTGCATGCATCCCTTTGTGACTTTAATTCATTATTCTGTACTGGGAATGCAGGAAGTAATTCAAGCTTATCATTGAAGACTCACTCTGTGGAAATGTTACATGCAAAGTAGTAATCCAATTTGAGAACAATATGTTTGCTTTCTTTCAGAGGGAGCTGGTCAATGTGTACTTCCTAGTTTCCAAACTTAAAAGGTTTCCCTGACATTTCTAAAATTTGCATTGTGAAATAACAGACATAGTATAGTATGAAATTGTAAAATGTTTACATATTCATTTGGGATCACAAATGTCATCACAACTCAATTCAATTACATTTGTAGACAACTTTGGGTGCAACAACAGCTACAATGTTTTTATAACCATGTTGTGGTACAAGTTTATTTTTTTAAGTAAAATATTTTCTTTACTTGTTCAATGTAACTATATTTGTACTGTGTTTTCCTGCTTGGATACTAAGCTTTATAACTTCCTGAGTTTGAAGATAACTTACATTAACACATCCTGTCACTATTCTTTTGATTTTCCATAACGTTTTATCACCATCTTCAAACCACCTAAGACCAGAGAAAGGAAAATGTTGCTACAGTTGTGTTTCTCAATGAATCTGTTTGTGCCTATAATATATTTGAAAGATAGCAGTCCAAACAGTTAACTGTAAATAAACTGACATTTCCAGTAAAAGAGAGATCTTTTTTTTTACCATTCATGGACTATTCCATTTTTCAAAATAATTTTTTTGAGACAGTCTTATTCTTCTGACCCAGGCTAGAGTGTCATTGTGTCAGCCTAGTTCACAGCAACCCCATACTCTTGGCTTCAAGCAGTACTCCTGCCTCAGCCTCTCAAGTAGCTGTGACTACAGGCACCTGCCACAATGTCCAGCTACTTTTTCCTTTTTCTTTCTTTTCTTTTTTTCCAATTGTTTGGGATTCATTGACGGTACAAAGAATTAGGTTACACTGATTGCATTTGCTAGGTAAAGCCCCTCTTGTAATTGTGTCCCACCCCCAAGAAGTCCCTCTTGTAATTGTGTCCTGCCCCACACTGTGACCCCCAACCCCCTCCCTTCTTCCCTCTCCCTGATCTTTCATTCCCCTAACCCCCCACCATGTATTAGATCATCTATTCCCTTCATATTAGAATTGAGTATATTGGATTCTTGTGATGCTTTACTAAGCAGATTATGTTCCAACTTCATTTATGTTAATATGAAACAGATAAAGTCTCTATCTTTGTATATCACTGACAGTGTGGTATATATACACCACGGCTCATTAATCCATTTCTGGGTTGGTGCACAGTTGGGTTTCCATATTTTGGTGATTGTAAATATGACCTACGATAAACAGTCTAATGCAAATGTCCTTATGTGATAAAAGGATTTTTTTTTTTGTTCTGGGTAGATGCCTAGTAATAGGATTATAGAATCAAATGGGAGATCTAGTTTGAGTTATTTGAGGATACTTCCTTCTAAAAAGTTTGTGTTAGTGTGCAGTTCCCCCAGCAATGTAAACGTGTTCCCTTCTCTCCTTACATTTTCTATTTTTAGTAGAGACAGATCTCACTGTGTTCCTCACGTTGGTCTCAAGAGATCCTCCAGCCTTGGTGTCCCCAAGTGCTAGGATCATAGGTGTGAGCCAATGCACCCAACCCCGAATAATTTTTTTTTGATCCTGTAGTATCAGGAAACTTACTAAGGGGCCTTCTTATAATCTCAATGAACTTTCACAAAGATAATTTTATAGGTGAATGTAAATATATCTTGAAAATATTTTTACAATGTTAACTGGTAAATATATCTTGAAAACATTTTTACAATTTTTTTTTTTTTTTTTGTAAGACAGAATTTATTCACAGAAAAGAATACAGAAAACATTAAGGCTCCTGGTAGAGGGAGAGAATTCTAGTGGGGAGAGAGAAGCTCTCTCCGTTTCTTTCCCAGTCTTTCCCCATCTCCTCCTTTAGGCCTTTAGTCTCAGGGTATATATAGGTATATGGGTTCCTTGGCCAGGAAACAAATGAATACAGTCCCTTCCGCCAGGGGCAAGGTGAATGAATGTATCAATGAATGAATACAGTCCTTTCATGGAATTGAGGCCTAGGAAATTCATAAGAAATTGACCTAGGCATAGGAGATGGGGGTTCCACATTTAGTCCTAAGTGTGAAGTGAAGGCGACACCAAGGCACAGGTGTCTCCTCAGCAGTTGTCCAG
>CAUYON010093660.1:0-21745 GCA_963573935.1 Arctocebus calabarensis | reverse complement strand
GGGCGGCTCCTGTGGCTCAGCGAGTAGGGCGCTGGCCCCATATACCGAAGGTGGCGGGTTCAAACCCGGCCTCGGCCGAACTGCAAAACAAACAAAAAAAATAGCCGGGCGCTGTGGCAGGCGCCTATAGTCCCAGCTACTAGGGAGGCTGAGGCAAGAGAATCGCTTAAGCCCAAGAGCTGGAGGTTGCTGTGAGCAGTGTGATGCCATGGCACTCTACCCAGGGCGATAAAGTGAGACTCTGTCTATAAAAAAAAAAAAAAAAAAAAAACTACAACTTTTACTCTAGCTTTTATCACTAATTAAATAGCTGCTTTGATTTTGAAGAATCTGGTTCTTCTCATTGGGAACTGAACTTGGAACATGAAGAAAGTTGTAGTATATGTCCCCCTCTAAAACTCCTACCTCTAAAAACATTTCCAATTCACAAAGCAATTTCCTATCTATTGTGTTATTTGATTTACACAATAATTCTTAGATGTAGGACGGAAGATATTTACATTCACTGAGTAAATACCCACTGTTTGTCAGAAATGTGCCAAGAAATTTATATTTTATACCTTAGTTAATCCTCATAACTTCAACAAATGGAATTTACCCTTATTTTAAATATCAGATAGTGGGCTATCAGAGAGGCAAAAGATTTATCTAAGATATTCAAGTGATAAATTGTAAGACTCAAGTCTAAATGTACTATAAAATCCTGAATTATATCCTTCCTGCTCCATGGTATTCCTAAGTCCTGGTCTTGTGCTTGCCACAAAGAAGATGCTCAGTAAATATAGTTGAATAAATGAGTCTACATCCGTGCTCTTCTCATTGCATCATGGAGAGAGAAAAGAGATCCTTTTTGACTACCAAATACAGGGAATCTCCGAGTGTTGGGGTGAGTGAGCAGCAGAAGGTTCATTCTAGAGATGTTTATGGAAATTCTATGAGGCTGTGTGTGGTAATGCAGAAAAACAAAATGGTCCATAGAACTCTAGATCTAGTGTTTCACAGGGGTTTTGTCACTCCTAAACCAATGGGACCTTTGACAAGCCATTTGCTTACTGTGTAAAATAAAACTATTATAAAACATATCCTAGAAGTTGTTGTAACCCTAATATTCTATCATTGTGTGAAGCCCAAAGTTCAACCTTAAAAAAGCACAAATGCTGTTGTTTCTTTAAAGAACAAAGATTGTATTTATTATCCAGTTATATAGAAGAATTAGAATTGAACATATAACTTAGAGGCATCTACAAATTGAACATAACAAGACCAAAAGTCTGCAAGTTGAGAAACTCCTGAGGAAAGAAAGATAGAAGATGTTAACCCATAAAATAAGCACATTCTAACAGGAAGTACTAGCAAAGGTTTTGTTACAAAGGAGGTCATGATTTAGAGCTGGCCAAGCTCTAAGACCAAGTAGGAAAATAGTGTTTACCAAAGGAAAGCAAAAGAGATACCTGTATCTTTCAGCTATTTCTCTCCTCTGTGCCTCTTATACACACACAAACACACACATGAATATTATTTTGCCACAAACATGCATGAGGTAGAAATAGTAGACAAGATGAAAAAAAGATTAATAGAAGCAGTCATTTTTTTTACATCTGACAATACCCTAGCAACAAGTGACAAGACAGGCACCTTGATCTTTGCGGACCCAACTCTTTCACAGTCAAAAGGAAAATAGGTAATTACCCCATTAACAGAAAAAGAAACCTCAAAAATTGTTCAAGTTTATCAATGTCATTATTATGCTTGCTGCATTTTTTAAGATGTAGCTTTAAGATCCAATATGACAGTAGAAATCCCATATTCTTCCATTTGGTGGTCTAACTTTTGAGAAAATAAGTCTAAAAATTAAGTTGGTCTATTGGAAATATGTATTTCAAACCATATTTTCCACTTTCAACCATAATGTCCTAGAAAAAATAACCATAAAAAATCCAAGTTAATCACTACCCACACCCAGGGGTTATAAATAAGTGCTTTTCTATTGGGTACCAATTTGAATACAGCCATTTCAAAAAGTAACTGCAGAAGAGAGTTCCTCACTAGGTAAAAACCAATGATGTAGGTCATATTAATATTCAAAAGGAAAGGGGTAGAGGGTGGAGGCTCAGTGTATTATAATTCTTAGATAAGGGTACTATATATATATTAAAATTATTAAGCAAGCATTTGTAGAACAAACTGGACAGTCAAGTGGGGGGTAGCCTATTTAGTATTAATATATAAATGACTATCATTTAGTTATGCAGAACTTTGTAGTCCACACTCTGGCTTTTCACTCTCTATGGAAAAATCTGATCCAACACTAGTTATCTAGCATTAATATCAAAAAACTCTCACTTCAGCAGCTTCATAGTTATATAACCAGAATAAAAATTAGTCCCTTACATTCATACTCTTCAACCTTCAAAGCACTTTTACATATATATTACCAAGAATTACAGAATATATGAACAAACAGTGACATTACATATAATCTTCTAAAATCCCCTTATTTCACAAAGCATTTAATTCAAGAAATACTATGGGTGTATCCCCTGAGGTAGCTGCTATGCTGTGGTTAGGGAGGAAAATAAAATATATGCAGATATATTTATGCATGGGACTTACCAACTTGTCAAAGTTAATCTAAGTTTATAAGGGTTGGATTCAAGATTTGTAACCAGAATTTCTCACTCATGAGTTTTCTATGTGCCCTTCTACTCTTATTTAGTTCTTGCTATGTTCTGAAAGCTTGTGCCCCCCACCCAAATCCATATTTTGAAATTTAATCAGCATCACAATTGTTTGAAGAAGTGGGGCCCATAGAGTGTAAGTAGGTTATTAGGAGACAGACCACATAAGTGGGATTAGTGTTCCCGTAAAGAAGCTTTGAGGGAGTTTGTTTGTCCTCTCTACCATAAGAGGGTACAAAGAGCAGACATCAGCTATGACTGTGCCCTTAGCTGTACAAAAACTTTTTAAACTCAATCAGGTCCCATTTGTTTATTTTTGTTGCCTGCTGTGATTGCCAATAGAGCCTTCTTCATAAATTCTTTCCGAAGGCTGATATCATAAAAGTATCTACTCACTGGCAATCATAGCAGCAAGTAAGGATATAATCAACAAGGCAAAGAGATAACCTTCAGAATAAAAGAAGAATTATATTTCTTGTAGATCCTTATTATAAAAATCTACAAAGAAGTCAAGAAAATCAACAAGAAAAGAGCATACAATCTCATTAAAAACTAGGCAAAGGACATGAACAGAAACGTTTCTCATGAGGAAAGAAAAATGACCAACAAACACATGAAAAAATATTCATCATCCCTAATTATCAAAGAAATGCAAATCAAAACCACTTTGAGATATTACTTAACTTCAGTGAGAATGGCTCATATCTTAAAGTCTCAAAGCAACAGATGCTGGCATATGTGCAGAGAAAAAGGAACACTCATGTGCTATTGGTGGGACTGGAAACTAGTACAGCCTCTTTGGAAAGAAGTATGATACTCCTCAAGGAACTAAAACTAGAGCTACCATGCCTACCAACCCAGGAATGGATTAAAAAGCTGTGGCATATGTGTACTATGGAATACTATTTAGTCATTAAAAAGATGGAGACCTTTACCTTTTGTATTAACCTGGATGGAAGTGTAACACATTCTTCTTAGTAACATATCATAAGAATGGAGAAACAAGAATCCAAGTACTGAATTCTAATATGAAGGCAGTGCATGATCTAATACATACCTACATAAGAGAAAAACTCAAATCAATTTAAGGTTGGGAGAAGGGGAATGAGGTAGTAGGAAGAGTGGAGAAGGGAGGAGATGAGGGGACACGGTGTATGGCAAAATTCTTGGGAGTGGTACACAATTATAAGAAGGACTTTACCTAACAAATGCAATCAGTGTAACCTAATTCTTTGTAACTTCACTGAATCTCAAACAACAAAAGAAAAAAGTAAAGCTACCATTTTATTCTGAATTCCCATTTACTAGGAACATACCCAAATGAAAAAAAGGCATTCTACCATAAAGACATTTGCCCTTGAAAGTTTATAGCAGCATAATTCACATTGCAAATATGTGGAAACAACCCAATCGTTCTTCAACACATAAATGGATTAACAAACTGTGGCATATGCATCACAGTTTATTAATATGGAATACTATTCAGCCTTGAAAAAGACATTTTGTATCTTTTATAACAACCTGGGAAATATTCTTCTAAGCAAAGTATCACAAGATTGGTAAAATAAGCATGACATGTACTCAGTACCAACTTCAAATTAGTGTATTAACACATACATGCTCAGATGAGAGAGAATGTTAATTAAACTTCAAAGAGGTGCAGGGGGAAGAGGCTGGCTAAGTTCCCTCCCAGCAGTACATTATACAGATATATGGCAAATTTCCTAGATGAAGGACACAGCTACCACACAGAGTTTAACCTTACAAAAACAATGTATGTAAACTAATCATATGTACTCTCACATTATCCTGAAAAATAAATAAATAAAATAAATAAATAAATAAATAAAAGAGATGAACTTACCATTTAAGAAAAGATAGTTATAAAAGTCTGGAGATGCCGAGGCAGCTAGAGTTAGTTAGAAAGAGTACCACAGGGAAGAGAGCAACAGAGAGGAAGAATATCATAGAACTTTGGCATATTCATCTGAGTCTAATTAGCAAAAGCATGTGAGAAACTACCTGAGGCCAAGAGGGAAAAGGTGGAAGGATCGGAGATAATAACATTTAACACTTACATAGAACCAGAGATAATGTCTTTTTCCTCCAAGAAAATTGGAGAAAAATTATGATCCATGAGGCAGTGACGATTGTAAAAAGAAGAGTTTTATCTCAGTACTGAGGAATAATTAACCCTACCCTGAGCATGGTTCCAGTCCCAACTAACAAATCTTGAAAATACCCAGAAGGAACAAATCATTTCCTAGTAACTTAATTGCATTCCAGACAAATTCTCAAAGATATTTATAGGAATAGAAAAATATCTGGTGCCTAAAAGGTAAAATTCACGACATCTGACATCCAGTGAAAGATCGCCAGTTATGAAAATAAGCAGGTAATATAATTCATGATCAAAAGCAAACCAAGCACCGGAAACCCAACCAGAACCCCCACAAATGTCAAAATTAGCAAATGACATTAAAACACTAATAACAACTATATTCCATGTGTTCAAAGAGTTAGGTAGAGGTATCAATGATATAAAAAAGAAATAAAACTTCCAGAGATGAAAACTATAATTTTAGAGAATAAAAAAGTGCCATGGATAAAACTGAATAGATTTTTAAGGCATAGCAATAGAAAATATCCAAAATGAAATGGGAGAAAAAAGATGATTTATTTAAAAAATGAACAGAGCATCATAGAATTCCATTACTATTTCAAGCAGCCTAGTATATGTATAATGAAAATAATAAAAAGAAAAGCCAGGCTAGGCATGGTGGCTTACATCTATAATCCTAGCAGTCTAGGAGATGGAGGCAGGTGGATTGCTTGAGCTCAGGAGTTGGTTGCCCAGCCTGAGTAATAGCAAGACCCATCTCTTCTAAAAATAGAAAAACCTAGCCAGGCACAGAGGTGCATAACTGGACTCTCAGCTACTCAGGAGGCTGAGGCAAGAGGATTACTTTAGCTCAAAAGTTTGAGGTTGCTATGAGCTATGATGATGCCATGGCATTCTACCTACCTAGGGTGACAGAGTTAGACTCGGTCTCAAAAAAAAAAACAAAAAAGAGCCACAGGATGGCAGGAAAAATAATTGCAAGATATATATATGTATATATACACACGTATATATGTATGTATGTGTATATGTGTATATATGTATATAAAGAGAGCAAGTGCATGCACACATGCTTACCACAAGATAATTTTCATTAGACATTAGGGAAATACCAATCAAAATCAGAATAAGATACAACCATATGCCTATTAGGAAGGCTAAAATTAAAAAGAACTCACCATGCCAAGTGTTGACAAGGATGCACATGAACTGAAGCTCTCATATATGTGTACTGCTGATAGGAATATGAAATGGCACAACACTTTGAAAATAGCTTAGCCCTTTCCTAAACTTTATAGGTACATCTAGTCATCCCCACCCAAGAAAAATGAAAACAAATGACCACAGAAAGACTTGCACAGGAATATTCATGGTAGGTTGATTTGTAATAGTTAAAAACTGGAATCAACCAAACACGAGGTAAAAAGATCAACTGTGGCATATTCAGGCAATGGAATAGCATGCATCAATAAAAAGGAATGAAGTTTATGTTGACATTGTTATTGATACCTGCCACAACATGAATGAATATTTAAATGGTCATGTTGAATGCAAGAAGCCAGGCAAGAAAAGTATATACTGTGTGACTCCACTCATATAAACATCTAGAAAATACAATCTAATAGACAATGCCTGGATGCATATTAATAGTTGCCTTTGATTAGAGTGGAGAAAAGCAAGAGGAAGAAATTTCAAAAGTGATGAATATGTTTATTGTACTTTAATGAGTGTGTAAATATGTCAAAACTATTCAATTAATTTTCAATTTATGTAATTTATTAAATTTCAAATATAATTTGATGAAGCTTTAAAAATTTTCACCAAGAATACTCCAGGTCAAAGGGCTTTAGCATTAATACTAACAAACATTAAAAAATATTTATATATTTCACACAAACTCTTGTGAAGAATACAAAAGAGAAAACAGTTCCCACTGCTCCAATATAAAAATCTAGTAAGAGCTTATGTAAAAGAAAAATCACAAGCCAGTATGTCGTATAAAAATAGAAGTAAAAACCTTAAACAAGATATTTATAAGTTGAATCAACAATATATAAAATATATATCATTACCAAAAAGGAACATGATTTGAATTAACATGTAAAAATCAATGTTAAAATGACCATTTTAACAGAATTTTTAACATCATTATCTTGCTATATGCCCCAAATCATTTCATAAACTCTAAAATCCTTTAGCTCCTAGATTAAAAAAAAAATGAAAAAAATATAAAATTTGTCCATGATAAAAGTTCCTAGCATACTAGTAATTGAAGGGAACTATCTAAATTGAAGAGGCTGGCCACAAAAATGTTACAGGTAGCATCTTAATAGCAAAATAGTGAACATTTTTTCCTTTAGTTAAGACACATGATAAGAACGTCCATTATCCTTCTACTTTTTATACTTTCAATAATTCAAAGAAAGTAAATTAAAAGTTTAAAAGTAGAAAAAGATATGATTGTATACATAGAAAGTCTAAAAATGTATACAATTAAAAATGTATATATAATTAAGTTTAATAAATAGATTAATAAGTAAGCATAGTGAATTAATTGTCTATGTATAGTAAGTTAACATACAAATATGTATGTTTGTACACTAGCAGAAAACAATTGGAAATGTAATTTTTAATGAGCACCATTTACATACTTACAAAGCATCAAAAATATCAATTATATAAGAATAAATCTAACAAAATATCTGAGGTTTCTACAATAAAAAACAATAAAACATTGTTGAAAGAAATTAAAGAGACTTAAAATCTTCAAATAAAAATATCAGCACCTTTGTTGAATGTTGTGTGCAATAGAAATAATATAATGATTCTAATTTACATAAACTTTCATAAAAATTAAAAGGGTTTAAAATAGCCAAAATAGTCCTGAAAAGAACAAAATCTTTGATCTTACACTAGTAAATTTTGAGGTTTAATTTGAGTAATTGTAATTAAGATATTATAATATTTTCAAAAGGGTATACAAATATATTAATGAAACAGACTAAAGTCCAGAAACTGACTCACACATAACCGGTTAGTTGATTTACCTAAAAGGTATCTACACCTTTCAATACAGGAGGATAGTCTTTCCAATTAACAATGTTGGAAAAATTAGACGTATAAATGGAAAAGAATGAAATATGTCACTTCATACTATGCATGAAAATTAACTTGGTATGAATCATAGATCTAAATATTAAATCATAGATCTTCTATGGGAAAACAAGAAAATATATTTTTATGACCTTGGCCTAGAAAAGCTTTCTGAAACAGAACACATAAAGCATTAATCATTAAGAACAAATGAAATGAATGAGAAATCAAGCTTCATTAAAGTTAAGATATTCTGGCCATGCAAACATAATTAAAAATGAAAATGCATGCCACATAGAGAAAGAAACCTGATAAAAGATCTCATATTCAGAAAACACAGAGAATTCTTATAAATCACTCAGAAACAGATGACCCAATTTTTAGTGGGCATAATTCTTAAAGTAGTAACCACAAAATGAGAAAGTGTGTGTATGTGTGTTATTCATTTGATGTAAATATCAGTTTAGTCCAAGGAATACAGTTATCAAGGAAGTTAAAGTGATGAGATTCTTCCCATTAATTATAATGGCTAAAATTAAAAAGTATTTATTATAAGTGTTGGTAAAAATATAGAGCAACTGAAATTTTTATTTGTGGTAATCTATAGTATAAACTGGTAAAAACTACTTTCTTCAAAAAACTTCCAGTAGTGAATAAAACTAAATATATGCTGTCTTATGATGCAGCAATTCTTCTTGCCAGGTATATATCCAAGACAAATAAGGGCATTTGTACAACAAAGGACATGTTCAAGAATGTTCATGACTTCTTTACTTATTAGAACAAAATGCTATAAACAATCAAAATAAATATGAAAAATAAATAAAAACATAAATTGTGATATATTAAGTCTGAGAAATAGGATGCTGTATACAAGGTTTTTAAAACCTACTACTACATGCAAGAAGCCAGATGCAAAGAGGCCTTAATGCATGATTCTATTTATAAGAAGTTCAAGAATGGCAAAATTAATTGACGGTGATAAATGTCGAGACAGTGGTTGTCTCGGCAGGGGACTAGGGATGTTATTGTGTGGGAAAATGTCCAAAGGAGCTTTATGTGGTGCTGTAAATGTCCCATATCCTGATGAGAGAGACAGTTATATGGTGTATTCATATCTAAAAAAGTCATCAAACTGTACTCTTAAAGTTTGGGATATTATATATGTTATGCCTAAATAAAAATAAATAGAATATGAAAACAATAATTTTTTAAAATTTCTTAATAATTTTAGCCTTTTTCTTAAAGTTAACAACTAAAATAGGGCCAGGGAGGTTCCATCTCAGTTAAACTAAAATGTGCACTAAATGAAAATCTGTAAAATACTAGCAACTGCAAGCAGTCACATGAACTCAAGCCCTGATAGTCCAAGAAGGCGATTTCTCCAGAAGCCAAGTGAAGCTACAGTAACAGCAGAAGAATCACATACTCATTTTGTCAGCAAACACAGGATCTAAATAGGTTTTCTCCTCAACTACAGCTGAATAAACTGGAGAATATGGAAAAGAAACTTTAAAAATACAGTATGTACTGGCTCGGTGCCTATGGCTCAATGGGCTAAGGCACCAGCCACGTGCACCTGAGCTAGAGGGTTCGAATCCAGCCCGGGCCCGCCAAACAACAATGACGGCTGCAACCAAAAAATGGCGGGGCATTGTGGTGGGCGCCTGTAGTCCCAGCTACTTGGGAGGCAGAGGCAGGAGACTCGCTTGAGCCCAGGAATTGGAGATTGCTGTGAGCTGTAATGCCACAGCACTCTATCCAGGGTGACAGCTTGAGGCTCTGTCTCAAAAAAAAAAAAAAAATACAGTACGTACTAGAGAAAGGGTGCATCACCCAAGAGTTTCAGAGCCAGGACGTACTACAAATTGATTTATTACTGGCCAACCGTTTGGGCAGCGTGTAAGAAGACATAACTTTCATGAATATGAAAGAAAGCCATAGAAGTAGATCAAATAATTAAACAACAGGAAAAGATAAGTTTGCATTCAGCTCAAAAAATAAATTGGATAACTATGAGAACTTCTAAATTTAATCCTACAAAAATAATGGTGATTCTGGGGTTTTATTGGGTAAAGAGGATAGTTAGAATAAGCATATGATAGGTTATAGGGAAGAGTGAGAATACTTAGAGAGTTTTGAAACCAAAATTTAAAATAAAATGAAAACTACATAAGGATATGAGCAAAAATAAGAACTGATCAGAAAATACTGAAGTTAGTTCATCGTCACCATTGAGCAAGGAGAATAATATAAAGCAATAAGAATAATTTAAAAATATACAATAAAACTATACCATGAGGGTATAAAGATGGCCAAAAATTTAAATTAAGTACAATTCAGGGTTGTATTATTACAAAGTTGAGAGCAAGCTACCCCATAGACCCAGGATCTGGCTATCGTGGTTTAGTTGCCACTTGGCACCACTTTCTTGTGACTCAGATGACATCAGAGATGATTTTGGGCCAAGGACTTCCAGGGCAGGATGATTATTCCAGGAATCTTCTAGTTTGTCACTGCCCTATTGTTAGCTTTACCAGGAGGACTGGGCAAAATAATCTTGGAGAAGTGGGGATTTAACTCCTGTTCTCCCACTACTCTAGATGTGTTGCCTACAGCTTCCCGTCTAAGCCTACGAAGGCTTCACCACCACGGCCATAGTGACGATAAGAACTTTCCCCTATGCTCTTTGATAGAGGAGGGAGAGGGCCAGGAAGAGAGCATTCATTGTGTTATATTTGAATTTGCTTTATCAAGGTGACATAAAACAATTTCACTATTCCTTTCTAATACTTTGGGTCTGAACCTATTTTCTTTCTGTAACAATAGCTTGAAAATAGATAATATGAGTGTTCTAACAAAAAACATGTGAGGGGAGAAACAAGATAGCAAAAGAATGGGAGAGGGAGATAGATGAAAGAAAGATAAAGGTATATGAAGAAACCTACGGAAAAAAGGGCATTTGTGAGAAGCAAGATCATCTGAAAGAGATGAAGAAGAGAAAATTAAAAGGAAGAAGAAGGAAAGAAGAAAGACATGGAGGGAAGGAAATAAGAAGAGAGAGACAAAGGAGGAAGGGAGGTGGGGAGCAGGGGAGGGAGGAACTTACAGCACTTTCTCCATGCTACAAAAATTTGTCTTGAAAATAACAAGTAGTCTTTTTTTTTAAAAGTAGTCTTCTTAATTTAATGTTATAGCTCTTATCAAACAATGTTTCTCAACTGTCTTGTTTTAAAATACTGTCCCTATTCTCCAAAATCCTGTGAATGACATTAGGAAAATACTAGAAGTGATTTTTCAAATTTCCTTCCTTTCACTGACTGAAAGTACAGAACAAAATAATGTCTCCTCAAGTAGGGAGAAAGTCACTAAATTTCAATGCGTGGCTGGGTGCCCATAGCTCAGTGAGTAGGGTGCCAGCCACATACACCAAGGATGGTAGTTTGGAGCCCAGCCTGGGCCTGCTAAACAACAAGGACAACTGCAAGCAAAAATTAGCCAGGCGTTGTGGTGGTCACCTATAGTCCCAGATACTTGGAAGGCTGAGGCAAGAGAATTGCTTACGCACAAGAATTTGAGGTTGTAAGCTGTGACACCACACATTCTACAGAGGGTGACATAGTGAGACTCTGTCTAAAAAAATTAAATAAATAGAGCGTTGCCTGTGGCTTAAAGGAGTAGGTCGCCGGCCCCATATGCCGGATGTGGCGGGTTCAGGCCCAGCCCTGGTCAAAAACTGCATAAATAAATAAACAAATAAATTTCATTGTGCCTTTATTCTTAATTAGAAAAATTTTCCTATGTCCTTTACAGGATCAGATGAAGAACTGAATGTTATAATGTAAAGGCTCAGAGATTTTTATTCATATAAAAAAGAAAAGATTAAGAAATGAACTCTGAGATACTTTAAAAAACACCTGATGTCAAACAAATGTTTAAGGTTAATAAATCCACAATAAGAACACATTGAGGTGACAATTTAAGGAAATGGATCCTAAAAGTAATTTAAAATACTACATTTGTTTATGTGAAGGATAATTATGGAACAGGGTGATTGCCAATAGTTAACAACCCAAAATGTATTTTTAAATATTCAGCTACAATAATTGGATGGCAGAGAGTTGGACAAAAAATATACTGTTATCAAAAATAAAGCATAATCAGAAATTCAATTTTAGTGCCTAAGAAATCTGTGATGGACCATGAGCAATATTTGGCATTCATGAAGAAATTAGGCTGCTATAGAAATAAAGGAATCTATTTGGGAAGACATTCTCTCTTTTTCTCTTTTCTTCCATAAGAAAACCATCTATGTTTCTTTACAGAAGTTGATAATATTATCATGTCTGCTGCTAATGATGAATGCTTTGTGGCCAAAGGCAATTGTATAAATGTCCTGAACAAAAGAATAACTCACCACATTAAAGAAAATGTTGATCTATCAAAAACCAAAGCAATTGTGAAGTTGAACATTTAACAGTATCACTTTACCAGACTTTACGGTATACTACAAGGCTATAGTAACTAAAACAGCATAGTACTGGCACAAAAACAGAGACATAGACCTATGGATCATAACAAAGAACCCAGAGAGGAAACCATCATCATATTCCCATCTTATCTTTGATAAAGCTGATAAAACATACAGTCGGAGCAGAGGGATCCCTGTTCAATTAATGGTCCTGGGAAAGCTGGATAGTCACATGCAAAACACTGAACCAGGATATGCATCTCTCACCACTCACAAAAATTAATTCATAATGTATAAAAGACTTAAGCTTAGTCATGAATGCTGTAAGAATTCTAGAAGAAAGTACCATAAAAACTCATGTAGATATCAGTCTAAGTGAAGAATTTATGAAGTAGAATTTAAAGACAATCACAGCAACAACAAAAATAAATAAATAGAACCTGATCAAATTAAAATGTTCCGGCACAGTGAGGACACAATCAACAGAGTAAACAAACTTAAAGAATGGGAAAAAATACTTGCATGCTATACATCCAATAAAGGGCTGATAACCAGAATATACAAGGAACTCAAGCAAATCATCAAGGAAAAATCAAACAACCCCATTAAAAAGTGGGCAAAAGACAGGAACAGAAATTTTTCAAATGAAGACAGTCTAATGGCCAACAAACACATGAAGAAATGCTCAACATCTCTAAACACCAGGGAAATTCAAATCAAAACCACACAAGATATCACCTAACAACACTGAGAATGGCTCATATCAAAAAGTCCCAAAGCAACAGATGCTGGTGTGGATGCAGAGACAAAGGAACACTCATTCACTGCAGGTGGAACTGCAATCTAGTTCAACCTCTATGGAAAACAGTCTAGAGATATCTTAAAGAAATAAAGGTAGACCTACCTTTTGATCCAGCAATCCCACTATTAATTACCCAAAGGATAAAATGACATTTTATATGAAAGACACTTACACTTGAATGTTTATAGCAGCACAATTCATAATTGCAAAGATGCGAAAACAACTTAAGTGCCCATTAATACAAGAGTGGATTAATAAGTTGTGGTATATGTATACCATGGAATACTATATAGCCATAAAAATGGTGATCTGGTATGTTTTGTAACAATCTAGATGGAATTGGAGACCATTCTCTTAAGAGAAGTATCACAAGAATGCAAAAACAAACACCACGTGTATGTATTCAATACTAAATTGAAACTAGTCTATCAATACTTATGTACATGTGCAGAGGTAAAATGCAAAGAAAATCAAGTAGTTGAAGGGGCAGGAGAGGAAGGGTAAAATCACATGACTGATACAATGTCTATATTCTAAATTAAGGGCATGCATATAAAGTTGACTCAAAATTTACAGAAGGAAATTATGTAACAAAAATGTGTGTACCCTTGTAATAATTTGAAATTTTTTAAAAAACAAACAGACTGCCTTATCAGATTTAAAAACTTATTAAAAACACTACAAAAAATAAGACAGTCTAGTATGGAACAGATATAATAAATGGACTAACAGAACAAAATGGGGAACTCCAATACTAACACATTCATTTATGGAAACTTGATATTAATATATTATGGACATGTCATTGCAGATAAATGAGCATGAATGGACAATTCAATAAATGAGCCTAGTGATTATACATGGAAAATAAAATGACATTTTTGTTGTCCTTCTTAAAGATTAATTCTAAAAAAGAAAAAAACAATACATACAATGTGAATAAGTAAGGTATTACATAAATCAGTGGCAGACATTATTAAGATGAATCCTATTACATAAGCTTAATGTCTTATTGGAAGTCTTTCTGATTTGATTAACCTAATTTTAAATGATCCTGAATTTTTGTTCTACTGAATTCTGTATGCTTTCTACTTGGACATATTTTCCTGCTTATTTGTTGTGTATGCCAAATAATAATAATATTACCATACTTTTTAAAAGTTTATTTTAAATAGTAGAATAAAAATTAAAAGATGTTTTGAACATACCTTTAGAAAGAATTTTTGGAAAATGAATATAAAAGTATTAAAAGTGGCTATGTTGGTGTTGTAGAAAATGATGTTATTTTTATTTTTGTTTATGTGTTCTTATATTTTTCTATGAAAATGTTTATATAAAAATAGATGCTTCTGATTTTGCACAAATATAAATTTGCTCTCTCTCAGTTTATAATGTATTTGTGAAGTATTTGCTGCCATAAGCTACATTTTGTAAATTTTTTCATACAAATCTTCTTATGTCATAAATTTTGAAAGAAATTGTTAGAATAAAATTCAGCAATTAAAAAATATATAAGGATATGATTTTAATAAAAACTGCTGTGTTTCTGGACACTATTCTAAGCAGCAACACAGGTTCCAATATCCCAGGTTCTGGATATTACACAGGGCAGCTGAACATCTTAATGCAACGTCTAGCTGTCACTATACAGTCCCTTTAAATTGGAAATTAATAAGAAAATGACATTGTCCAAGCTGACACAAAAGAAAGAAAGCATCAGATCTATATGTTGCAGTTTTTTTAAGTAATGAAGTACTACAGAGCAAAAGAATCCTTCAGTGTATTAGTTTTCTATTATTACTAATATTAAATTATTAACAATTCTATGGCTCAGAACACCACAGAAATCAGACATGGTTCTCACTAGGCTAAAATCAACGTATTAGCAGTGGTGGTCATTTTAGAAACTCCAGGGGATAATTTATTATCTTGCCTTTTTCAGATTCCGAAAGCTGCCTACATTCTTTGGTTCATGGTAAGCTTCCGTTATCAAAGCCAGCAATGGCTGGTAAGGTTTTTTTTACATTCTATCATTCTTGATACTGACTCTTCTGTCTGTCCTTTCCTCTTTTAAAGACCTTTATGATAATGTTGGGCCCAATCAGGCATTCCAGGGTAATTCCTTTGGTAAGGTCAGTAGATGAGCAACCTCAATCTCATTTATAAACTTAATTCCCCTTGCCATGTAATGTGACATATTCACAGGTTCTGGGGATTAGAATTGGGACATAATTGATATTTGGGAGCCGATTATTCTGTCTCTCACACCCAGAAATTCATCCATGATTCAAACCCCTTTACCCCTTTCATATCAAGTTATAAAGAATATCCTGAATTGGGCAGTACCTGTAGCTCCGGCCCAATATATCAAGGGTGGCGGGTTCTAACCCGGTCCTGGATAAACTGCAACAAAAAATGGCCGAGCTTGTGGTGGGTGCCTGTAGTCCCAGCTACTCAGGAGGCTGAGGCAAGAGAATTGCCCAAGCCCAGGAGTTGGAGGTTGCTGTGAGCTGTGCTGCTATGATACTCTACTGGGGGTGAGAAAGTGAAACTCTGACTCTTAAAAAAAAAGAGCATCCTGAATTTAGTGTTCCCAAAACACTCAGATTTTTATCTATTCTATAGGTGGTTTGGATTATTTTGGAAGAATTTTTAATGTATTATCAATAGTCTATTTACTGACGTAGTCTTCTGTGCGCTGAGCTCCTCTCTTCCTCCCTACCCACTTCCCACCCCTCACTTCACGTCTACAATCGAATCTCACAGTGACATTTGATAACTTCGTTCTCTTGGTCAGATTGAGATTATGACAGATTTGGTCATACACATTTGAAATTCTTGTATTACTTCATCCTGAAATACTATCTATGCTAATCTTCTCTACTGAACAATGATCTTTTTTTCTGAAATGAACCTTATTTTATTTTCTTTTGACTTCATTTACCTGCAAGAAATTCCCATCCAAGGCCATAATTTCAAGCAGTAAACTCAGTTTCATCTGCCCCTATTCTTCCCTCCCGTGTGACTGGAGAACTTTTAGTCCCCATCACCATAAAGATACCACACTCCTGGCTACCATCTTCTGTACTAGATAAAGAGACCAGTGCCACTCAAGCCATGACTTTTCTATTCAATTTCTGGTTCTCAGAGTATTGATCTTATGTTTGAACCCTGCTAGGTCTACTTGGTTTTCCATTGTTATACATTATTTCCATGACTACAGTTTTGATAAGGAAGGAACATATGATATCCTGACTCATGCCTCTATTTGATTTTCACACAAAATATTCTTATAAAATCTCTTCATTTTTTTATTCTATAAAATCACCAGGAATTAAATATAAAGCATAAAAGATTTCATTATCCTGCGTGGAATAATGCTAATAAGGTTTTTTTCTTAAAAAGAAATAAGACATTTAAATCGGTAATTTTTAGAATTTCTAGAGTTTTTTTTAACCTTGCTTCATACAACATTAACTTCTGAGTTTTTTAACAAACTGAGCATCATGTTAAAAATGCGAAATTCTGGGCGCTTTTTTTTTTTTCAGACAGAGTCTCATTATGCTGTCCTCAGTAGAGTGCAATGGCATCACAGCTCACAGCAACTTTAAACTCTTGGGCTTAAGCGATTCTCTTGCCTCAGCCTCCCAAGTACCTGGGACTTACAGGCACCTGCCACAATGCCCCGCTACTTGGCTCTAACTTTTAACAATTCCAATTTTTTATTTCTAGCATTAAAATATCGAAGGATGAAATAATTTTAGTACACACTAGATAACATAGTCTATAAAAATTATTTTTAAATAACTATAAATTGAACCTCATCTGTAATGACTTTTTTTTTTTAATTGTTGGGGATTCATTGAGGGTACAAAGAACCAGGTTACATAGATGTCATTTGTTAGGTAAAGTCCTTCTTATAATTGTGTTGCAATGAGTATTTTGTAAAAAGCAACATGTTCCAAACTTACACGACTTTTGGATAATGAGAGTAAAAGATCATTCATCTTGGAAGAATCATTTTATCCTTTTACTCTCAGAATTTCTATTTTTCTTTTATTTTCTTTAACCACACCTCAATAAATTTCACTTAAGAATTAATTATGTCGGCTCAGCACCTGTGGCTCAACAGGCTAAGGTGCCAGTCACGTACACCTGAACTGGCGGGTTCGAATCCAGCCTGGACCCGCCAAACAATGACAGCTGCAACCAAAAAATCACTGGGTGTTGTGGAGGGCGCCTGTAGTCCCAGCTACTTGGGAGGTGGAGGCAAGAGACTCACTTGAGCCCAGGAATTGGAGGTTGCTGTGAGCTGTGATGCCACAGCACTCTGTCCAGGGTGACAGCTTGAGGCTCTGTCTCAAAAATAAATAAATAAATAAATAATAAAATAAATAAAATAACATAAAAATAAAATGTTAGAGTTTAAAAATTAAAAAAAAATTTAAAAAAAGAATAAATTGTGTTTAACAAAATTATGATGAGTGAGGTTTTTACTCTCATTTTGATTAAAAATGAATCACTTTTTACTTCTTAAGTCAAACAAGTCATTTTTTTAATAACGGCTACTTTTGAATGTTTCAGTAAAGTTAAAAACTGCCCCTCTTCCAAAGATGAGTAAGTGTCCTTTATATTTTGAATTACTTAATTTAAAAGAAAAATTTTTGTATAATAAGGATAGAAATCAGAGGGGTTAAAAGAGGCACGGTGAAATATATTTCAGTTTAAAGGTCATTGATTTAGGTCAGAGCAATGAGAGAAACAGTAATAAATGCTAAGCTAAGTCAAAAAAGTCGAAGTGACGGACTAATTAACGCATACCCTTCTTATCCCAGCCTCACATTCAGTGCAGCTATGCAGTTTAGTACCTTAGTACCACCAAAGCCAATTACCAAAGCTAATTTCATGCATGGACAGCACAGAGTTTCATCTCCTTTCTTCTTCCTCCTCCCTGTTTAAGCCAGGGAAAATATATTTCTATATCAACCCACGTCCAAATTTATAAGGAGCACAAATACAAGGCTCCATATTTTAGAATGTGTAGCTATTACTGTGCCTCATTGTTCACCAAGCCAACCTGGATGAATGGTGTGGTTGTTTACTCTGGGCGTCTCACAGTGACAACAGAGGAATTTCAAAAACGACATTAAAACTTCTTCACCTCCAGATAAAGCCTCCCTGAGGTAAAAAGATGCTATAAGAGTACAGATATCAGAACGTTTGGGATTAAAATAACTTTGTAAAAGGGAAACTAAGAGAACCTCCTCTAACA
Organism: Arctocebus calabarensis; assembly: GCA_963573935.1. Lineage (NCBI taxonomy): Eukaryota > Metazoa > Chordata > Mammalia > Primates > Lorisidae > Arctocebus > Arctocebus calabarensis. The sequence goes on along the minus strand of CAUYON010093660.1, from coordinate 3,307 downwards.
TATTTATTATGTCACTATTACATTTAACTATGCAGGATTAATAAGGCAGAAAATAATTATTTCTCTGATCCCCGTAAAATATATGACCATCCCTCATTCTAACCCTCATACAGGAGGCTTCAAAAAAGAGAGAGAGGTTCTCACTACAAAAATTTTATTGCTTTATGCATTTTTAATTACCTTGATTCCTTTCCAAGATGAAGACAACTACTTGGCAATTTTTAACTGCAGAAGATATATCATGGCCATCTAGAAAGAAGGTAGTGATGTGTCTAGATTTTCTAAACAGAAAGCAAGATGATTACCGACTCAAACTTAGACATAAGGGTTGTACAGTTTCTTAAAACACTACATTATACTCAGAGTTGGTAAGTTCTTTCCTTAGAGATTCTTACTGATTTTAGATATTAAAACTTATGTGGAGCGATAGAATTAGAAGATGGTGGTTCAAGACATGCTATTAAATTCTGAGTCAAACAATGACTCCCAGTCAATTAGTAAAACCAAGAATTGAAGAAGGCACATTTCTGACTTTAAAGCACATCCTCTTCTCATTCTACCTTGCTGTTTGGCATGGCCATCTTCTATCTTTCAAGTTTAATTTTTATATTATTCAATAGCAAATAAAATGTTGCTTCTTGACAGGTATGCTATAAATATTTGCAACTATTACGTACCCATAATAATTAAATTTATTTTAAATGCTGCCTCTTTGCTGAAGTCTTCTCAAACTCACAAGACTAGAATTAATCTCTCCTTCATATAAAAGACAACAGCAATCTTTATATTCCTTATCTCATTCCATAGACTCAAAACTTATTCATCTAGAATTATAGTCGTTTGGGATAAATGATAGTACCTCCTACTAAAATGTAATTTTGCTTAGTGTAGGCTACTTGGCATATATTTTAAAACATTTAAAGAGTTAAAGACTCTACCCATGACTAGTGGGTCCCTAATTAATGTTTTTGAAAAACTTAATTAAGATATTAATGATATTTAACTCTTCTGTAAAATAATTGAGTTAATAAAGCATTGATCTAAATGCTATAAAGTTTACTAGCCATATTTAAAATGAGGCTCACAATTCTGGCACTAGTTAAATAATAAATGTGTAAGCTGATAAAATTTCCATTATTTTTCATGTAAGATGTTCCTATACTAGTTCTTGCTGAACTCAGGATTATGTTGATTACCATTGCATTTTATGATTCTACTTTCATCTAACCATTGCATACCATTACTTCCTTTATCTTGATTCAGTACTTCAGGCCAATAATTAAATCTTTATGTAAGCTATCAATTAATATCCTATAAAATTTTATGTATAAGTAATCTTCCACCCCTCTCATCAAAAATTGACAAATCCAGCACTAATAAAATTATAGACATAGTTGAACTCAATAACATTATAAATCAACCAAATATAATGAAAATCTATAGATGAATTTATCCAACAATAGGAAAAAATGTACTTTTTAAGCTAACCTCGGACATTTGCCAAGACAGACCATATTTGGGTCCATAAAATAAACTTTAAGAAATGTGAAAAAATAGAGATCATGAAATGTCTGTTATGACAACATAATGCAATTAAACTGGAAAACAGTAACAGAAGGATATTTGGCACCCCGCCCCCCCCCCCAATTGCTTCTCAGCTTTTTGGCTAAAACAAGCATGGGAAATCCCAAAATACTCAGAGATTAAGCAATATACTTCTTAGTAACAAGTGGATCAAAAAAGAAATGTATAAAGAAATTTTTTTTTTTTGCTTTAACTTCCTTCTTGAACTGAGGTTTTATTTGAAGTGGAATCAACTTGGCTCACAATTCTTCTTGTCCCAAGATGATTTTTTTTAATTAAATCATAATTGTGTACAATAGTGCAATCATGGGGCACAATGTGCTGACTTCATACACAATCTGAAATATTTTCATCAAACAGTTTAATATAGCCTTCATGGCCTTTTAATCACTATATGAAGACATTTATATTCTGCATTTAGTAAGTTTCACTTGTACCCTTCTAAGATGCACCATAGGTATGATCCCACCAATCGCCCTCCCTCTACCCATCCTCCCTCCTCCCCTCCCCACCCATGCCTCATTCCCCACAATCTTGTGCTATATAAATGTGTTTTAGCCTTAATATGAAAGCTTTAAATTAGCTTCACAGTAGGGCTGAGTACATTGGATATTTTTTCTTCCATTCATGAGATACTTTACTAAGAAGAATATGTTCCAGCTCCATCCATGTAAACATGAAAGAGGTAAAGTCTCCATCTATCTTTAAGACTGCATAGTATTCCATGTTATACAGGTACCACAGTTTATTAATCCATTCATGGGTCGATGGGCACTTGGGCTTCTTCCACAACTTAGCAATTATGAATTATGATATTCTGGTACAGATAACTTTATTATGATGTGATTTTTGCTCTTCTGGATATATACCTAGCAAAGGAATTATAGGATTGAATGGTAGGTCTATTTTTAGATCTCTGAGTATTCTCCAAACATCCTTCCAAAAGGAATGTAATAGTTTCCATTCCCACCAGCAATGTAGAAGTGTAGAAACCCAAGTATGTAGAAGTGTTTCCTTTTCTCCACATCCACGTCAGCATCTCTGTTTGGGGGATTTTGTGATGTGGGCTAATCTTTCAGGAGTTAGGTGATATCTCAAAGTAGTTTTGATTTGCATTTCTCTGATGATTAAGGGTGGTGAGCATTTTTTCATGTGCCTGTCTTCTTTAGAGAAGTTTCTCTTCAAATCCTTTGCCCACCCTGAGATGGGATCACTTGTCCTTTTGTTGCTAATATGTTTGAGTTCTCTGTGGATTCTGGTCATTAAACCTTTGTTGAAGGCATAACCTGCAAATATTTTCTCCCATTCTGAGGGATGTCTGCCTGCTACACTTACTGTGTTCTTAGCAGTGCAGAAGCTTTTTAGTTTGATCAGGTCCCAGTAGTATATTTTTGATGCTGCTTCAATTGCCTAGAGAGTCCTCATAAAAAATTCACCTAGGCCGATTCCTTCAAGAGTTTTCCCTGCACTTTCTTCTAGTATTTTTACAGTTTCGTGTCTTAAGTTTAAATTTTTGATCCAGTGAGAGTCTATCTTAGATAATGGTGAAAGGTGTGGGTCCAGTTTCAGTCTTCTACAGGTTGCCAGCCAGTTCACCCAATACCATTTGTTAAATAGGGAATCTTTTCCCCACTGAATGTTTTTAATTGGCTTGTCAAAGATCAAATAGCAGTAAGTAGCTGGGTTCATCTTTTGGTTCTCTATTCTGTTCCATACATCTATC
>CAUYON010093659.1:0-14495 GCA_963573935.1 Arctocebus calabarensis | reverse complement strand
AGCCCCAGCCAAACTGCAACAAAAAAATAGCCAGGCATTGTGGTGGGTGCCTGTAGTCCCTGCTACTCAAGAGGCTGAGGCAAGAGAATCATGTAAGCCCAAGAGCTAGAGGTTGCTATGAGCTGTGTGACACCACAGCACTCTACCAATGGCAATAAAGGAAGACTCTATCTCTAAAAAAAAAAAAAAAAAAAGTTGAAGGTATGGCTCAGCGCCTGCAGCTCTACAACTAGGTCACCAGTCACATACACCAGAGCTGGTGGGTTCAAATCCAGCCCAGTCCTGCCACACAACAATGACAACTAAAACCAAAAACTAGCTGGGTGTTATGGCGGATGCCTGTAGTCTCAGCTATATGGGAAGCTGAGGCAAGAGAATCACTTAAGCCCAAGAGTTTGAGATTGCTGTGAGCTGTGATGCCACAGTGGTCTACCAAGGGGGACATAGTGAGACTCTGTCTCAAAAAAAGAGAAAAGGCTCGGTGCCTGTGGCTCAAATTGCTAAGGCGCCAGCCACATACACCTAAGCTGGTGGGTTCGAATCCAGCCCGGGCCCACCAAACATCAATGATGGCTGCCACCAAAAAATAGCTGAGCATTGTGGCAGGTGTCTGTGGTCCCACCTACTTGAGAAGCTGAGGCAAGAGAATCGCTTAAGCCCAGGAGTTGGAGGTTGCTGTGAGCAGTGATGCCATGGCACTCTACCTAGGGCAACAGCTTGAGACTCTGTCTAAAAAAAAAAACTGACTCAGTGCTTGTGGTTCAAGTGGCTAGGGCACCAGCCACATACACCTGAGCTGGCGGATCCAAATCCAGCCCAGGCCTGCCGAACAACAAAGATGTCTGCAACCAAAAATAGACAGGCGTTGTGGCAGGCGACTATAATCCCAGCTACTTGGGAGGCAGAAACAGTAGAATCGCTTGAGCTCAGGAGTTGGAGGTTGCTGTGAGCTGTGATGCCACAGCACTCTACCCAGGGTGACAGCTTGAGGCTCTGTCTCAAAAACATAAAAAAATAAAATAAAATAAATAAAACACTTGTGGCTTTTTAGAAGGTTTCAGTTGAAATGTCTGCTGTTATCTTAATGGCTCTGCCTCTGTATGTGTTTACTCCCAGCTGCTTGAAGAATTTTTTCTTTCATCTTGACTTTGGACAGATTCATTACAATATGTCTTGGAGAGGCCTAGTTTGAGTTGAGATGATCCAGGGTTCAATATCTATCTGAAAGGAGTGTTTGGGGGTCTTTAATAAAGCTTGGGAAGTTTTCATTTACAATAGTCTTCAGTAGGGCTTCCATTCCTTTGGGACAAACTTCTTCCCCTTCAGGAATCCCTATTATTCATATGTTAGAATGCTTCCTGGAGTCTCGCAGTTCTCTAAGTGCCTGTTCTGCTTTCTCTTCCAAGCTTGCCACTAAACGTGCAGCTTCCCCCAACAACTGAAAACTCAGGAAAGGCTTCTTCCCATCCCAGACTTCTTTGGGTGACAGTTGATCCCTTGCCTAATTCTTCAGATTTCCACTGCTCCAGATCACATGCTGTATCCAGCTCACCACCACCTCACTCTATTCCCTGAGCTACAACTCTGGGTAAGATCCCTGTGCCAGGTATGGCTTGCTGGGAGAATGCAGACTGAAGACCCCATTCTTGGGAAAGGGAAAGCACCCCCAGAAAAAGAGGAAAACTAAAAGGTAAGCTGAGTGAGTTGGAACAAGGAAAAGTCAGCTAGTTTATATTTAAGCCAGGCATTGCTAACAAGCTTCTTGCCTTTTCTGAAATTCTAGCCTGTTGAGGATATAGTTTACAAATACCTTGCTGGGTCTGTGAGCACTCTGAGAATAACGGTCATAGAAAAGTCTATGACAGGGCGATGCCTGTGGCTTAGTGGGTAGGGCACCGGCCCTATATACTAAGTGTGACGGGTTCGAACCCGGCCCTGGCCAGCTATAACAGCAGTGGCAACTGCAACAAAAATAGCTGGGCATTGTGGCAGCTGCCTGTAGTCCCAGGAACTCTGGAGGATGAGGCAAGAGAATCGCCCTAGCCCAAAAGCTGGAGGTTGCTGAGAGCTGTGACGCCATGGCACTCTACTGAGGGTGACAAAGTAAGACTCTGTCTCAAAAAAAAAAAAAGAGAAAAGTCTATGACAAGTCCTAGAAAAAGATATGTCTTCTAGAGAGTTTCCTGTCCATTAAATAGGCAAAGCAGATACCCATTGTGGAGATTTGCATTTGCCTGGGGCAGAGACCAAGGGAGTAGCCCTAGCTCTGAGATATGGGCGGAAGAGCTTATACCCCTTATAGCAGAGGAAAATCCTCTGTGGTGGTGATGGGAGGAAAATGCCTCCCTCCCACTGATCCCTCAGAGGAGATTAATGCTGAGGGCATTTTACTTCACAGAAAACTAGTGGAGTTTAACACCTCCCTAGAAATCTGTGTGTGTGGGATTGGTGCCTGTGGCTCAAGGGCTAAGGTGCTAGCCTCATACACCTGAGCTGACGGGTTCAAATGCAGCCAAACAACAATGATGACTGCAGAGTGGTGCCTGTGGCTCAAAGGAGTAAGGCACCAGCCCCATATGCCAGAGGTGGGGAGTTCAAACCCAGCCCCTGCCCAAAACTGCAAAAATAAGGAGACTCGCTTGAGCCCAGGAATTGGAGGTTGCTGTGAGCTGTGATGCCACAGCACTCTACCCAGGGTGACAGCTTCAGGCTCTGTATCAAAAAAAAAAAAAAAAACCCTGCATAAATAAATAAATAAATAAAATGACTTAAAAAAAAACGACAACTTCAACCAAAAAATGGCCGGGCGTTGTGGCAGGTGCCTGTAGTCCCAGGTACTTGGGAGGCAGAGGCAGGAGACTCGCTTGAGCCCAGGAATTAGAGGTTGCTGTGAGCTGTGATGCTACAGCACTCTATCCAGGGTGACAGCTTGAGGTTCTGTCTCAAAAAAATAAAATAAAAAAGAAATCTGTGTGTGTGACCTCAAATAGGAGGCTCTCCCAATCCAAGGCTCAGATTTGATTACTGAAGACCACACTTCAAGTTAATTATAATAACAATAGAAGCTGATAGGATCAGTCTGAGAAACTGCTGATGTCTTTGTTCCCTCCCTCATCTTACCCTCTGGGCAAACAGACTTCAATAAAATCAGAGTGGAGCAAACACTCTGGGCCAGAGCTGGAATCCCACAAAGGGCAATGGACCCCTGAGCGCCCACTTTTGCTTCTATTCTGTCTCTTGTCTTTCTTTACCATCGCTTCTAACTCTAGATTTCTTCAGTCAATCGCTGCCACTTTCTACAGGTTTCAGCACATGCTGCTCTCCAGGCGGGACCCTGACAATGGCGAAGTTCTCTCTTCTACCCCATCATTCTGGGAGAGCTCAGCTGAATGATCCTTCTGGTCTGCCATCTTGCCGTTCTCTTCCCCATGCCTTTTTTTTTTTTTTGAGACAGAGCCTCAAGCTGTCACCCTGGATAGAGTGCCGTGGCGTCACAGCACACAGCAACCTCCAGTTCCTGGGCTCAAGCGAGTCTCCTGCCTCCGTCTCCCAAGTAGCTGGAACTACAGGCGCCCATCACAACGCCCAGCCATTTTTTGGTTGTAGCCGTCATTGTTGTTTGGCGGGCCCAGGCTGGATTCGAACCCGCCAGCTCAGGGGTATGTGGCTGGCGCCTTAGCCGTTGAGCCACAGGCGCCGAGCCTTCCCCATGCCTTTTAGTATTTTTTTTTTTTCTGTTTTTGGCCAGGGCTGTGTTTGAACATGCCACCTCTGGTATATGTGGCTGGCGCCCTACTCCTTTGAGCCACAGGCACCGCCCACCTTTTAGTCTTGATGCTGTTCTTTCCAGCACCTAGTAGAGAGAGGGATACGAGCAACTGCTTCCATGGCTTTGAAACTGGGCTGCTGGCACAGGCAGGCCACAAGGACAAAAGGCAGTGTGACTGTGGGCTCCTGGAAGGAAAAGGAAGCCACATAAAACAACCAGGTGTGTCACAGTTAGATTCAGAGTAGGTCCACTCCAGCGAATAAGAGGAAGAGAGAAAGCAGCACGGCAATTTTGGAAACGAGTTCTACTAACCAGAAAGCAATTCTTACACCCCGGCTTAGTGTGGGAGGGAATGCTAAGGACTCCTGCAGAAGCACAGAACAGAGCAACCGTGGCCACCATGGCAGCTTGTAATGGGGAGACTAGAGCCAGAAGACAGGTCTGGGCCCGGCTCTGCCACCTACTAGCCATGGAACCTTGGGCATGTCCCTTAAGTTTTTCTCATTTGTCACCAAAGGCCACTCCTGAATGTTCGCTCTATTTGTCACCTCTGCAGCACTTGACTCTCGTTCCCACCCTGACCCTAAGATGCCTTTCTTCCTCCATTGACTCTCTACCCTCTTGCTCCCTGGCTCTCACAGCCCCGCAGCCACTCTTTCTCACCGCTGCTTTTGCTTCTTCCCCAGAGTTCACTCTCAAATGCCAGTACTCCCAGGACTTATTCCTCTTCCCATCTCACACTTTTGTCAATCTTGTTCACATCCAGGCTCTGACTACTGGGTTGTTTCCCAAATCTTTATCTCCAGTTTCTCATGGTCCTTGAACTGCCTACAGGACTGGGCATTTCTAGCAGGATATTTATTCTTCAGTGAACTCAAATTCATCCTCTAGTATCAAGTTTATAGTCTTCTCTCCTTCCTCATCACCACCACCTACTTGTCTAGACAACTCAGAGTTGTCCATTTTCCTTCCTCCCTCACCTCAAGGTCAAGGCAGTCATGGAAACGGCCCATCCCTTCCCGTTGTGTGCACATGCACCTTCTGTCTGCCCGATTCTGTGGTGGCAGAAGCTGTTTGTTTTCTGCCAGTTTTCATTCTCCTGATCTTTCTTCTAGTATAAAGCCCCAAGTGTTAGCTGGATATGAAGCTTCCCAGCTAGAGATTACATTTCACGGGGTTCCTTAAAGCCAAGCAAGCCCCAGAACCATGTGGTCACATAATTGGGTTCCAACCAACAGGAGGGTCAGCAGAAGTAATACTTCCAGGTATTTTCCTTAAAAAGGAAATGGTTTGTCCTCTTCTGCCTTTCTGGGCTTACAGTTCTGACCTCACAGATGAGGACAAAATGCTAGGTCAGTGTTTCTCAAATTTGTGTGTGCATCAAAATCCCCTAGAGAGGTTGTTAAAAACCAAGATTGCGGGCAGCGCCTGTGGCTCAAAGGAGTAGGGCTCTGGCCCCATATACCAGAGGTGGCAGGTTCAAACCCGCCCGTGGCCAAAAAAAAAAAAGAAAACAAGATTGCTAGACCCTGCATCTAGAGTTTCTGACTCAGTAGGACCAGGGGAGACCAGAACATTGGCATTTCTAATTTGCTCACGCATGATATTAATGTTGCTGCAGTGACTGTACTTTGAGAACTTCTGTCTTAAGGGAACAAAAGAGCAAAAAGGCAAAAGGAAACTGGGCCCTGGGTGGCCTCACAGAGTGGTGCTCCTTCTGTGGCTCTCTACCACTCATTTTAAGATGATTGGATGGGGCTCACCTTTGTGTCTTATTTTGAGTTACAGAAGCTTAGCCTATACCCAGATAATACACCCCCTCATTCATCCTCCTGATACACCTTACACTATCTTTTGGTTTTGTTTTTCTTAGAGAGAGGGTCTCACTATATTGTCCAGGCTGGAGTACAGTCACCGTTCACACATGTGATCATGCCCAGTACAGCCTTGAACTTCTAGGCACACGTGATCCTCCTGCCTCAGCCTCCTGATTAGTTGGGACTACAGGCACACACTACCACTCCCGGCTCAACTTACATTATCTTTTAAAACCCTGATGTGGGGCAGTGCCTGTGGCTCATCAAGTAGGGTGCCAGCCCCGTATACCCAAGGTGGTGGGTTCAAACCCAGGTTCAGCCAAACTGCAAAACAGAAAAATAGCCGGGCGTTGTGGCGGGTGCCTGTAGTCCCAGCTACTCGGGAGGCTGAGGCAAGAGAATTGCCTAAGCCCAGGAGTTGGAGGTTGCTGTGAGCTGCATGACGCCATGGCACTCTACCGAGGGCGACAAAGTAAGACTCTGTCTCTACCAAAAAAATAATAACAATAATAATAAAATAAAAATAAATAAAACCCTGACCTGAAACATCATTCTCCTTTAAGGTCTTCAAATCTCTCCTATTGTCTAGCACAGCTTGACTCAGAGAAGATGTCCTGGCAAACAAGGAGACCTGGGGCGTCATGCAAAAGGGAAAGAATTCCAGGTAGCAGGCTGGGAATTGGGTCTGACCCTCTTCTATACCTTGGCCCACAGTGAGGGATTCCCCCAAATCTGAGTGCTCCCAAGGGAGAAAGAACATAGTAAATTACTCATCAGACAGATAACAATAACCCCAGGTATCCTTGAGTCTATGCCAGTCGTACAATCACCAGTAGTCCTGTGGGAATCTACTGATACAATGTTCATTTTGCCACTGAAGAGGCGGAGACACAGAAGTCACAGACACCTGTGGTAGCACGGAGAAGTGCTGTCCAGGGACCCCGTCCCAGGGAGCACTCACCACCCAGAGACGAGTGCAGTTAGCACACAGCTTCCTCCTTCAGGGCGTGCCCAGCTGCAGAGAGCCACATCACTGAGGTCTGGCCCTGCCAGGGGCAGCCTGTACCTGGTGACTGAGTGAGGCGGGTACAGAGGCCTGGCCCTTTCAGCCTGATATGAGTCAACCCTGACAGGCCCTGCTGGCTCCAGAACTTCCCATCAGGTTGGCCAAGACTTGGGTAAGCCTGCTGTTTGACATCTTCCTCTGCCCAACCCACTTCCTCTCTCTTCCCCTAATAGGTGTAGATTCCTAATAAACATCTTGAATTCCAAAGTCAGTCTCAGAATCTGCTTCCAGAGAACCCACCTTGCAACACAGCCTGTAAGTGGTGTGGCAGGGCTTCAAACACAAGCGATCTACCCATAGTCGCAGCTCCAAACAGGTTGTGAATCAGGATAAATCCTAGTTCCTTAGCATGACATTCATGGCCCTTTATAATTTGATTCCAATCTTCTTTGCTCACCTTATCTCCTACCACTCCCCATGACAGGCCCTCCTCGGCAGCCATCCCAAGCACAGGCTCACATGGCATTTTGACTGGAGAGCCCTGCCTCCTCCCAACAAGTCCTTCCAAGCCTAGTTCAGACTTCCCTGAGACCCCCAGAGAGTGAGGAGCACAACAGAGCATTGAATGGAGCCTGCCACTCCTGAGTTCAAGTTCAAGTCCCGTGACATAGTAATGTGACACAGAGAGCATTGTTTAGCTCCAACTCCTCTCCTACATGGGGATAATAACCCACTGGGTTTTGAATTAAATAAAATCTGCAAATCACCTAGTCCAGTGTTTCTCGATCTTTAATATGTGTAGACATGTTCTGAACATCCTGTTAAGATGAAGATTCTGAAACAGAGAATCTGGGATGAGGCCAGAGTCTGCATTCCTGACAAACTCCTAGGTGAAGCAGCTGCTGGTGGTCTGTGGACCACTTGAGGAGTAGCAAGGCCCAGGCCCAGCACCCAGCACTTGGCAGGCTCCAGTGACGTGTGCGGCTCCCTGCCCGCCTCATCCCTCTTTCTTCCTGGTACCCGTGACATTTAACTCAGGCCACGTGCATAATGCTCCCCACATCACACATACCACTAGCTGCTGTGTCTCCCACGAGACTGTATTGAGGATAGAAATTATACTGTCTGCTTCTAAGCATCATCAGCGTCCAGGAGAGGGCCGAGTACGTAAAAGAGAATCAGTAAATGTTGGATGAACTAAACCTATTGAAATATCCCACTTGTCTCGACAAGTCGTTGTAAGAGCAAATGGGATAATGTGGGAGAGAGAGTGTGGACACACGCTTTGTGTGGTACAAATATCAAGCCTTACCATCCATCAGCTTTCCACCCAGTGGCAGTTCAGATTTAAGCAGCTCAAGCATGTTTAATTGCAGCAGTTGCCCAGACTCTGTGATTTAAAAAATTTCAGACTCATTTATAGTTTAAAAATAAACCAAATCTTCCCCAGGGCAACAACGCTGGCACTCCTTACCTATGATAAGAAAGTAATTATAATGATTTCAATAAAAAAGGGTGTATCTTTCAATCAATAGTCAATCAATCAGGAAGCGGGCCCCTTCTCTCTAGGTGGCACTGGGCTTACAAAAGACATTTGCTTATCTTCTTTCCCCAAACAAGCAAGCGATATCGGTCTTACCATCTTCTGCCTGTTTGAAGGATATAACATTCAATGAGACATCCTGAGATGGAGAGAAGGAAAGAGAAATATCACAAAATGTAGACCACAGCAAGGCAAAAATTGTTCTCAGCCAGCCTGATGCTAGAGAGACTTTCTGGATTCATGTGGCTCCTGTAAGTTGCTGACATGGTAGGAGGCAGATGGTCCACTGAGCTGGGATCTAACGAGATTTCTAATCAAAGGATGACTTACTGGAGGTGGGCAGAGTTAAAATAACTAAGCATAGGCTAGTGAGGACTAGTGGCTACAGAGTGAGATAACACCACTCTAATGCCCGAGTCAGGGAAGAAAGTACTTCTTAATCAGAGCTGGCTTAAATACTGGAGCCCAGAAAAGTGGCCACCCCAGGAAAGCCACTGCAATAAATAATGGAGGATTACAAAGTGAGAGAGAGAAGAATACGTGCTCTGATCTTTCTCTACATCCAGCTTCTAACCAGCCACTCACCATCAGCCTCTCATTGGCTTACCCTGACCAGAAGACACTCAGCAAGGGAGGTCATGTGCTACTCCCCAGAGACCTCACCCTTCTAGGCACAGAGCAGGGCAGAGAAGGGTAGAAAAGGAATCAGGCTTGGGGGCAGAGTTTGGGCACCCTGTCAGCTCAGAGATATACTTTGAGCTCTTTTCCCAATTGCCCTAATCCAGGTAACATGGATTCCTAACTATCCCTTTTCTCACATTTTCTTGTTGCTTGGCCTTTCTGACTCTTCCAGCCTTCTCAAAATTGTTCATAACTGGAGCAAATCCTCTAGTTATGTAATGTAAACCAGTATAATCCAAGACCACTCAGTTTCAACTAGAACTTGCGAGATTAAGACAGACTCAACCATCAGTTCCGCATTAGTCACAAGAGATAAAATTCTTGTGTAGTCCACCAAATTGTAGTGTCTAGTAGCCCAGGGCTGAGAAGTGAATTTATTTTACAAGTTCAGGCATGGTGGATTGCATCTGTAATTCCATTACCGTGGGAGGCGAAGGAGGGAGAATTCCTGGAGTTCAAGACCAACCTAGGGACCGGTCACACTGGCTCGTGCCTGTAAGCTGAGCACTCTGGGAGGCCGAGGTGAGCAGATTGCTGGAGCAAGAGCGAAACCCCACCTCTACTAAAAATAGAAAAGCTAGCAGAGCACTGTGGTGGGCATCTGTAATCCCAGCTAGTTGGGAGGCGGAGGCAGGAAGATCACTTGAACCCAGGAGTTTGAGGTTACTTTGAGCTACAACTCCATGGCACCCTGCCCAGGGCAACAGAATAAGACTCTGTCTTAAAAAAAAAAAAAAAAAAAAAAAAAGGAAGACCAACATTGACAACATAGGGAGACTACATCTCTACAAAAAGTGAAAAAAGATTAGCTGGATGTGATGGCACACACCTGTAATCCTGCCTACTTGGAATGCTCACTTGTGCCCAGGAGTGTGAGACTATAGTGAACTATGATTGTCCCACTGCACTCCAGCCTGGATGAGAGAGTGACACCTATCTCAAAATAAAAGAAAAGTCCTAAACCAAAGATTACTTTTTGGTTAATTGCGCACAAGTATATGCAAATCGTGCCAAAGCAAAAGTAATTCAATTAGGGCCAGGGTGTTTTGCAAATTCCTCCATGCTTGTAAATTCCTGTTGGACGTCCACAAATTCAGAGAGGCATCTGAGTTCACCCTAACTGGAAGAGAGCCTCTCTTCCCCAAAAAGGGACCTCTGCACAGTCAGCAGGCTGGCAGGCTGCTGTTTGGCCTGAAAAAGACACTGGCTGAATGCCAGAATCAAAGTTTTCTTTTTAAGCAACATGTTCATCATTGTCTTCATCAAAGTGGGACTATAAAAAAAGCCACACAAAAGGATGACATAATCCTGGACCTGCTCTCTGTAGTTTACAGTATAAGCAAGATGTACCAGTGCAAATAAATGTGTGCACAGATCATAGATGTGTTGTTGCAAATCAGTTTTTTAAAAAAAGGAAGAGAATTCAGAGCCTATGTACAAAAAGGATAATAGCAAGAGTTAACATAGCAGTCATGCAATAGTCCTATGGGGTGAGTACTGTTATTACCCCCATTCTACAGAAGTTGCACAGGAAGTCTTAAACTTGTCACGTTTTAGTAACTGAGGTGGTAGACCAGGATGTGCACCCCCCCAACTAGCTCAGACACCTGTTCTAACCAATACACCGTACTGCCAGTAGACTCGGGGTCTAGCAGCCCAAGCTCTATCACACTAGTTGTCTGACCTTGTAAAAACCTTTGACCATCTCAGCCTCAGTGTCCCTATTTATAAAAGGATGGACATCAGTGTCTACTTTGAACAGTTGTTGTAAGGATTTGAGGAAATTATGTAAGGGATCTAAAAGTCCTCAATAATTGGTAATAATAAATTATAAAAATGAACATGTTGAAAGTTTGTTTTTGTTTTTTTGAGACAGAGTCTCACTGTTACCCTGGGTAGAGTGTCGTGGTGTCATAACTCACAGCAACTTCAAACTCCTGGGCTCAAGGGATTCTCTTGACTCCACCCCCTGAGTAGCTGGGACTCTAGGTGTCCAGCACGATGCCTGGCTAGTTTTTCAATTTTTTTTAGTAGAAACAATGTCTCATTCTTCCTCAGGCTGGTCTCAAACTCCTGAGCTCAGGAAATCTACCCACCTCAGCCTTCCAGAGTGCTAGGATTACAGGCCTGAGCCACAGCCCTGGCCTCCTTAAAAGCTTTGTTTGTTTGTTTTTGAGACAGAGCCTCAAGCTGTCACCACGGCTCATAGCAACCTCCAATTCCTGGGCTCAAGCGAGTCTCCTGCCTCTGCCTCCCAAGTAGCTGGGACTACAGGCACCCGCCACAACACCCGGCCATTTTTTGGTTGCAGCCGTCATTGTTGTTTGGTGGGCCTGGGCTGGATTCGAACCCGCCAGCTCAGGTGTACGTGGCTGGTGCCTTAGCCCATTGAGCCACAGGCACCGAGCCTAAAAGCTTTGTTTAAACTAAGCAGGTCCTCTTACAACCAAAAGAACAGAAGGTGTGGGTAGCTCCTGCCCTGACCTTCCTTGGCTTCAGGCTACAAGCCTGTCAAGGTACTGCTGGTTGACCTTGACCTTAGGGCCTTTAGAATTTTTCTGTTGTCACTGAGACTAGAAGTTACCCTCTTCCCCAGTGAACCAGCGGTGTGATTTGTGTATCCTGTAGTGCTGAGAGGATGGAGAGCAGGGTTGGGCGAGGCAGAGGCAGAGGACTGGCCATGGGGAGAATGTCCTAGACTGTGAGGACAAGCCATGAGAAGACCCTGCACAATGCGTGGGTATCTCTGGAGAAGAATAAAAGTCTCTTCTGATAAAGTAGCTCTTTCTGATTCAAGAGAGTTTATGGAAGCAGAAGGTCAAGATGAAGGCAAACTTCCGAAAAGCTAGCAACCTGGGCATTTAAACAAAATGAGGCAGACATGACAGTTTTGCAAAGAGCAAGCCAACAGAATCATGTTTTAAAGTAATTTCTATTATAATGACGTAACGTTAATGGCATTTTTTTTTTGAGACATAGTCTCACTTTGTTGCCCCAGGCTAGAGTGCGGTGGCATCACAGCTCACAGCAACCTCAAACTCCTGGGCCCTAGTGATCCTCTTGCCTCAGTCCCCAAGTAGCTGGGACTATAGGCACCTGCCACAACACAGCTAGTTTTTCTATTTTTAGTAGAAACAGGGTCTCATGTTTGCTCAGGCTGGTCTTGAACTCCTGAGCTTAAGTGATCCACCCACCTGGGCCTCCCAGAGTGCTAGGGTTACAGGCGTGAGCCAGCTCACCCAGCCCCATGGCAAATTTTTTGAAAAGGTACTATGTAAAGCCATATGTGTATTAAGAATATCCAAATGGGCGGTGCCTGTAGATCAGTGGGTAGAACGCCAGCCACATATACCGAGGCTGGAGGGTTCAAATCCAGCCTGAGCCAGCTAAAACAATAATAACGACTGCAACAAAAAAATAGCCCGGCATTGTGGCGGGCACCTGCAGTGAGACTGAGGCAAGAGAATTGCTGAAGCCCAAGAGTTTAAGGTTGCCGTGAGCTGTGACCGCACAGCACTCTATCCAGGGCCACAGCTTGAGACTCTGTCTCAAAAAATAAATAAATAGGCTTGGTGCCTGTGGCTCAACTGGCTAAGGCGCCAACCACGTACACCTGAGCTGGTGGGTTTGAATCCAGCCCGGGCCCGCCAAACAACAATGACGGATGCAACCAAATAATGGCCGGGTGTTGTGGCGGGTGCCTGTAGTCCCAGCTACTTGGGAGGCGGAGGCAGAGACTCACTTGAGCCCAGGAATTGGAGGTTGCTGTGAGCTGTGATGCCACAGCACTCTATCCAGGGTGACAGCTTGAGGTTCTGTCTCAAAAAACAAATAAATAAATAAAAGTTAAAAAAAAATAAATAAATAAAGAATATCCAAAATGAGTTGAATATTGTTGGGGCTCAGAAACTGATACATTGAAATATGGCACTTTGACATACTGAATAAAGAAACCTCGAGGTCTCTCTGACCTCCTCCTCCATTCCCCCACTATTTCTCCCAAAGAAGTTGAATACATTCTTCTAGCACTCTGGAAGGCTGAGGTGGGAGGATCCCTTGAGGTCAGGAGTTTGAGACCAACCTGAGAAAGAGTGAGACCCTGTCTCTCCTACAAATAGAAAAATTCGCTGGGCATTGCTGTGGAAGCTTGTAGTCCTAGCTGCTCAGTACTCAGGAGGCTGATTGCAGGAGAATCACCTCAGCCTAGGAATCTGAGGTTGCTGTGAACTCGGCTGACACCAGGGCACTCTAGCCTGGGCAACAGAATGAAACTCTGTCTCAAACAAACAAACAAAGAAAAAATCTAGAATCAATCCTGATTCCTTTCTCTTTTACCTGTTGCACCCAACTTATCATGTGTCGAGAATCTCATGATTCTCCTCCTCTTCCTCCACCACCACTTGGGTTGAAGCCCATCACCTGGACCACACTGCAATACCCCCCACCTGATCCGATTCCATTCTTGGCCCCATGCAATCCCTCTTCTCCGCATCACAGCCAAAGAGAGCTTTTGACACATAAGTAGGATCACATTGGTCCCCTGCCTTGGAACCTCCCAAGGTTCCCAAATGCCCTTCCAATAAAACTCTTCAACCTCCTCTTCGACATGTCTCCCTCTCACTACTTAACTACAGTCCCGCTGTCCTTCTTTCTGTTTCTCAACACGCTGAGCTCTTCTACACTCAGGGAGAGCTTACATTTACAGTTCCCTCCATCTTACACTGCTCACCCCACAGATGGTCAGCTGTCTGCTTCTTCTCCCTGCCAGCATTCTTTAGCTCAGCACTCTGATTTTAATTTCATTTTTCATAACGTCTTGATATTTTCTATTTTCTTTCTTTCTTTTTTTTTTTTTTTTTGAGACAGAGCCTCAAGCTGTCACCCTGGGTAGAGTGCCGGGGCATCACAGCTCACAGCAACCTCCAACTCCTGGGCTCAAGTGATTCTCCTGCCTCTGCCTCCAAGTAGCTGGGACTACAGGCACCTGCCACAATGCCTGGCTATTTTTTGGTTGTAGCCGTCATTGTTGTTTGGCAGGCATGGGATGGATTCGAACCTGCCAGCTCAGGTGTATGTGGCTGGCACCTTAGCCACTTGAGCCACAGGTCCTGAGCCGATATTTTCTATTTTCTAGGTGCACCACAAAGTAAGGCCACCTTGTCCTACTGGGGGGAATATTTACCCCTAATATTCCTAAAATCTGAAAAGAGCCCAGCACATAGAAGTGCACAATATTGGCTCGGCGCCTGTGGCTCAGCAGGCTAAGGCGCCAGCCATGTAAATCTGAGCTGGCAGGTTCGAATCAATCCCGTGCCTGCCAACCAACAATGGTGGCTGCAACCCAAACAAAAATGGCCGGGCGTTGTGGCGGGCGCCTGTAGTCCCAGCTACTTGGGAGGCAGAGGCAGGAGACTCGCTTGAGCCCAGGAATTGGAGGTTGCTGTGAGCTGTAATGCCACGACATTCTACACAGGGTGATAGCTTGAGGCTCTGTCTAAAAAAAAAAAAAAAAAAAAAAAGATTATAAAAAAAAGAAAGTGCACGGGGCCTGACATGATGGCTGACGCCTGTAATCCTAGCACTCTAGGAGGTTGAAATGGGAGGATCCCTAGAGCTCAGGAGTTTAAGACCAGCCTGAGCAAGAGTAAGACCCTGTCTCTTATTAAAAATAGAAAAACT
>CAUYON010093658.1:0-12112 GCA_963573935.1 Arctocebus calabarensis | reverse complement strand
TTACTTAAAATCCCACTTTTTGTATTTTTTTATATAGAAATGCTTCCATCATTTCTTCAGAAAGTTGAAGTTGTCTCTGAAGCTTCTAGAGAAACTTGTGCAGCTTTGAGTGATTGCCTTAATCTCTTCACTAAACAAGAAGGGGTAAGTAGTTTGGAATTGAATTTTTAAAATAATTGTTTGGCTGGCTCGGCGCCTGTGGCTCAGCGGGCTAAGGTGCCAGCCATGTACACCTGAGCTGGCGGGTTCGAATCCAGACGGGGCCCGCCAAACAACAATGACGGCTGCAACCAAAAAATGGCCGGGCGTTGTGGTGGGGGCCTATAGTCCCAGCTACTTGGGAGGCAGAGGCAGGAGACTCACTTGAGCCCAGGAATTGGAGGTTGCTGTGAGCTGTGATGCCACAGCACTCTATCCAGGGTGACGGCTTGAGGCTCTGTCTCAAAAAAATAAATAAATAAATAATTGTTTGGCTGTCATGCACTTGATCATCCACTAAGTCTTTGCTTTCAAACTGCTCAAAAGTGGGGGAAAAATTCTGTTAACAGAGGAAATGAAAGCTCATTTTCCACCAAAATTTATAAATTTATTTATCTTTAATTAAGCAGGATGATACTGAAAAAGCTTGTTTTTAAGTCTATGGAATTTACTGATAGAGCTGTATTTAACAGGTATATTTAAATTGACCGACTGAAGGTTGTTGTGACATTTCAGTAAGAGGGATGTGTAAATATTCCAGAAGCAGAAGGTCTTTGTATGAAAAAGATATAATACTTTTAGAAAATCGAGTATCTACCTGTGTAAAATGAGCTCAGTGGATTAAACAGTTTTTGTGCTCTGTTCCCCTTGCTTTCTTCCCCTTCATCAATTTGCCATTTGCTTTTCCAAATATGGGTAAGAGTAGTGTGCTTATCTATTAATAATTATTCTTCTAAGGACTGAAAAGTTATAAAGATGTATTTTGCCTGAACTAGAATTTTTCTTGTTTGATGTTTTTCTTTTCCCCCATTTTCATGATTTTAATGTAAGCAGTACCAATAGGCTTTCTTTTCCATTTTGCTAATTTCTATGTATACTATATATGTTTGATCTTTAGCTTTTTTTTTTTTTTTATTGTTGGGGATTCTGCGAGGGTACAAGAAACCATGTTACACTGGTTGCATTTGTTGGGAAAAGTCCCTCTTACAATCGTGTTTTGCCCCCAAAAGGTGTGGCACACACCAAGACCTTACCCCCCCTCGCTCTTTCCCTCTCTCTGCTCTCCCCTTCCCTCACCCCCACCATGTCAATAATTGTCATTAATTGTCCTCATATCAAACTTGAGTACATGGGATTCATGCTTCTCCATTCTTGAGATCCTTTACTAAGAATAATGTGTTCCACTTCCATCCAGGTTAATACAAAGGCTATAGTCTCCATTTTTTTTAATGGCTGAATAGTATTCCATAGTGTACATATACCATAGCTTGTTAATCCATTCCTCTTCAGCTTTTTAGACTAAGATACCAAATTTCTTATTATAATTTATTTGTACATTTTGGTTAGAGATTAGGTTTTGATAAAACAAGACAGATAAAAATGGTTTTATAACTATTTCTCTAATATTTAAAGATCTAAAATTCCATTTTCCCATGATTAGAATGTAAACCTTGCCTTGGCACCTGTTGCTCAAGCGGCTAAGGTGCCAGCCACATATACCTGAGCTGGTGGGTTCCAATCCAGCCTGGGCCCGCCAAACAACAGTAATGGCTGCAACCAAAAAATAGCTGGGCGTTGTGGTGGGCGCCTGTAGTCCTAGCTACTTGGGAGGTGGAGGCAGGAGAATCACTTGAGCCCAGGAGCTGGAGGTTGCTGTGAACTGTGATGCCATAGCACTTTACCCCAGGTGACAGCTTGAGGCTCTGCCCCCCCCCAAAAAAGTAAACTTGTGAATTTATAATAATGTTTTAAATGCCGTATTTACTATATGTACTACTAATTATATATATAAACTTATTTGGAGAATAAGAAAAATATGGAAGTAGTAATGTGAATTCATTTAAAGCAAACTTACAGAAAATTAACAGAATTCTATTGATTATCACAAGACAATGTAATTGTTCATTAAATATTTTAAATGGTTGAGTTTTCTAATACTGTTTGAAGATATCCCTTCTCAGGATTTCTATTTTTGGTGGTTTGCAGATTTCCTATGCTAGTTTATTTAAATGAGGAATAATTTAGTGTTCTAAATAAATATGAATAGGATGGTTGCATTGCAGAACATCTTCAAAATTAATATGATTTTTTGCAGAATTTGTGTAGTATTTATTTTAGGAAGTTGTAAAATCAAATTTCACTTATCTTTTATGTGGTACCTGATACATTGATGGCTTTTTTCCTAGAGATGTAAGATAAAACACAAGATTAAAAGTGGCATGTTATGTTGATGTTGTGTTTAATTTCTGGAAGAGTCTACTTATTGTGATTTTTAAGGTATCTGCTTAAAAAAAGAGCCTAAACCTCTCTTTTTGTGAAAGTCTAGTTTTTCCAAGAGTATTTGCCTAAAGTTTAGACTAATTAAGAACCTCTTAGCCTCTTAAATTCGTGAAGAGGATTAAATGGGATAACAAAAGCAAAATGCTTAGCACACTGCTTGACACATAGTAAGTCAACAGTCAAATTAGATTCAAAATATTGGTAAGGAAAAGCTGTAAAATACACAAGTAGAATCTTAAGTAAAAAATTAGCAATTGTAATCCCTCCTCTCAGGTGGAATCTTGTAGCTTTTGTGTCCTTAACATTGGGTTTATCTTATTTGTTGGGGGGGGGGGTTAGTATTATCGAAATTAAATTTATTTGACTGTTCTTGGAATGATTTTGTTTTTTCCATCTTTAATTAAATGACAAAAGGTTACTTTTGTGAATTTTGATGCCTTCTTATTTTGAATAAAGAAGACTGTATAGAAAGTCATTAGAAGCAGTCCTCTGAAAGTCTGATGGACCTATTTTAAATGTTTTTCTCTAACCAACTGTGGGACAAGTTTCCATAAAATGAAAATACATAAACATATCAGAGCTGGGTTTGGGGAATCAAGAATCTGTACATAGAGTGTATTAGCATACTGCCTGGAACACAGTATTCATTTAGTAACTGGCATTTAATGTTTGAGACTTTTAGAGTATCTTTAAGATATTTTTCAGTGAAATATCAACTGTGAAATATCAAGTCTATGAGACTCTTAAAGGAATCCATGAATTTCCTTCTCAGAAATGAAATTATAGAGAATTTCATTTTTCCTTTTTTTCATTTTTCCCTCCTTTTTTTTGAGACAGAGTCTCACTTTGTCACCCTCCGTAGATAGAGTGCCATGGTGTCATAGCTCACAGAAACCTCAAATTCTTGGGCTAAAGCCATTCTCTTCTCTCAGCCTCCTGAGCAGCTGGGACTATAGGTATCCCCCATAAAGCCCAGATATTTTTATTTATTTATTTTTTTGAGACGGAGTCTCAAGCTGTTGCCCTTGGTGGAGTGCTATGGCATCACAGCTCATAGCAACCTCTAACTCTTGCCTCAGTTTTTCAGTTTTTAGTAGAGACAGTTCTCACTTTTGCTCAGGCAGGTCTTAAACTCATGAGCTCAAGTGATCTGCCCGCCTTGGCCTCCCAGAGGACTAGGATTACAGGCTTGAGCCATCGTGCCTGGTCTTGTCCCAAGATTTTCGAAAGATCGATGGTATCCCTAAAGTTAGTCTTTCAAATGCCTAAGAATTACACGTAGGAATTTTAATAACTTAATTCAGGTCAGAGTAACGTAATTATGTGCTGTAATGCCTTATTTATCTGGCATTATAAATTATATTTCTGTTATCCGGATATTTTATTAAAAGAGCATTCATAAGCTTTGAACTCACTCACACCTTAGTCTATCTCCTGGCTGTGCTATTTAATCTTTGACTCAGTTTTTATATACAATATCCTCTTTAGATTAGTGATCAACCAAAAAGGATTGTTTTGTAGAGAAAAAGAGATAATATGCTTAAAACACCTGTGTAGTGTAGCACACAAAAAAAGGATCTAATAGATGTGAGAGACCCCAGAGGCCAAGGCGGGCATAGCAGCAAAACTGTTTTTATTCTAATCTTTTTTTTTTGAGACAAAACCTCAAGCTGTCGCCCTGGGTAGAGTGTCGTGGCATCACAGCTCACAGCAACCTCCAATTCCTGGGGTCAAGCGAGTCTTCTGCCTCCTCCTCCCAAGTAGCCAGGACTACAGGCGCCCGCCACAACGTCCGGCCATTTTTTAGTTGCAGCCGTCATTGTTGTTTGGCGGGCCCAGGCTGGATTCCAACCTGCCAGCTCAGGTGTACGTGGCTGGTGCCTTAGCCCCGTTGAGCCACAGGCGCTGAGCCTATTCTAATCTTTTTTTGATGGCAGTTATTCCAAATGTTACACATTTATTTCTTAACCTAAAATTTCTAAACTTTATGTTTTTTAGGTGTATCAGGGTCATTCTTTTGCATGTTAATAATTACTCTGGCCTTAATATAGAGATGGCTTCAAGAGATGATGTTTATATGACCTTTTTTTTTTTTTTTTGATATAGAGTTTCAAGCTGTCACCCTGGGTAGAGTGCTAATCGTGTCATAGTTCACAGCAACCTCCAACTCCTGGGCTCACACAGTCCTCTTGCCTCAGTTTTGTTCTATTTTTAGTAGAGGCAGGGGGCTTGCCTTTGCTCAGGCAGGTGGTGAACTCGTGAGCTCAAGCAATCCCAGAATTCAACTGGATGCCTTCCTCTAGCAGTGGGGTACTGATCCTTTCTGATTTAGACTTTCTAATCCCTTGTTTATTAAAACAAACAAACAAACATATAACCAAACTCAGTAAAATGATATCCATAGTAAGAATGCGCTAGATGTGAGAAGCTTGGGGGAAGGGAGGTGGGATTTACAGTCTTTGTGCCAGCCTTGGTTCCTGGGTTTTCATGCCTTCTGTCCCTGTGGTATCTGGGCATTTTTTTTGCTTGTTTGGAGATGCACTGATGTGACCTACAGAATGGAGGTTTTCATATGACCTGTAAATAAATGAGGCATTATTGTAGGCAGATTTTATTTATAAATAAAACTGCTTACATTATTGAAAAACACCTCAAATATATAAAATAAGCCGTAAAGTTTGTGTTTTATCTGCTAAAGGTAAACCTACAAGATGTTTTAAGGGTGGTAGAGTTGGGAACAACAGAATGTTAGTGCTGTGTCTTTTCTTACCCTGGTTTGAAAGTTCCATTCAAAAGGCTAGGAACTGTTTTTCTGCATTATTTTTGTTTCTATAGTTTTTCTTAGCAAAGAATGATCTCAGAAGTGTTTAAAATGTCCCACAGAAGCCAGCATTGGTGCCCTCCTTGTTCTGTGTATCATTGAGCTCTCTTGATGTTAGTCAAACAGTTCTTCCAAATGAGGAACTTGCCAATTTAAAGTTAATATGGGTTCATTTATAAAATATTTTATACGTTAAATCTCTGGACTGCTGAAGAGCTGTGATCCAGCTGTAGGCTTGGAATGATAGTAGTATGGAGTTTGTGGGGTTACAGATTCAGACTGTGCATTGGAATCGTCTGAAAGGTTAGCGTTTGGAATTCTGTAGTGCTTCTCTGTACTAGAAGCCGGTATCTTCAGAGAGAAGCGTGTTTATGTGGACTCACTGCTTGACAAAGTCATGGTCTCTCACAGTCATTGAGCTTTCTGTCCAGCAGTCCTTTAGTCATTTCGTAACCTATCTCTTTCAATTCCTAATGTTTACAACAGCTCTTTTCAGGCCTTGACCCCTTTTTGACCCTCTGATCTCTGCGGTTTCCTCATCGCTTTCCATGCTAAGCAAAATTCTGTTAAACATGATGTAGTTATTATATGTGCCTCAACCCCACACCTCCCCTTCCCTCCCAGTTTTATCGGCATCTGCTCCCATCCTTCCTTCTTTCCTTTTGCTGGAGGCATCTGCCTTCTTCCATCCGGTTTCTTTGGGGACCTTGCTTCAAAAAATAGCTTCTCTTTTTGGAATTCTCTACTCCTTTATTTATAGCTTTTATCTATCTCTCTATATCCTTTTCCAATTCCATTCTTGAAAATGTGGTATTTTCTGTTTCTACTTACTCATTTCTCAACTAGTTTATTCTTGCCAATTATCTCCTTATTGCTAAATCAGAGGACATTTTAAAATTGGCTTGCTTGTCCTTTATAGGACCTAGCATTTGATGATTTCCTGTTTTTTGGAATTCTCTGTGACCTCCCTCTTCTGGCTTCTCTTTCCTTTATAGTAGCTCATTCTCAATCACCTTCTAAAACATCTTTTCTTCTGCCTTTGCCTTAAATATTAGTATTCCCTAGATTTCTGTGGGTGGCCTTCTGAACTCTTAGCATTCCCCTTGAGTGATCGCAACCTACTCCTTTAACTAGAATTCAATGATGACTCAGATACCTCCACCTTAGACCTCTCCTGAACTCTGAACCAGAATATCCAGATGCCTTTTGCATATTTACATACGGTTGTATCTGAAACATTTCAGAACCAATGCGTCTTGAGCTGAGTTATCCATTCAACTTGCAGAATTGCAACCTATTTGGTAAGTCAAACCAGGATTATGGGAGCTGTCTTTGGTTCATCCTTCTTTTAACCAAGTCCTGTCAATTTTCCTTTTTATGTCTTGGTTTCCCACCTCCCTTTGCTTCCTCTCCCCCAATCCTAACACACAAATCTCCCACTGCTACTCTATTAGATGAAGTTACCAGGATGGCTCTGTTGGTTGACTGCTACCATTTCCTAATTCCATTCTCCACCCTTCAAAACTGGGTTAGGTATATCCCTCCTATTCATGAATTCCTTGCTATCATAGCACTTACCACATTGTATCATTATATATTCACAAACTGGTGCTCCTTAAGGAAGCAGCCAGTATCCCAGTTATTTTGGTAGCATAGAACTTGGCATGTGGTAGATGATTAATAAATATTTCAATGAATAATGAATACACAAAGGAAAAATGCATGGTTTGGACTAATGTATAGACTAATGTATCTATATTAGATACATTTTGGACTAATGTATAGACTAATGTATCTTTATTCCGCCACTTCAAACTTGAGCAAATTAGTGTGTTTAAGAATTTCATTTCCAAATCTGAAATTGAGAATATAAATTTTATTTTATGTGAGGAGCCTCAGTACAGTGCCTGGCATATTTTAGGTGCCCGGTAAGTTGCCTTCTAAAAACAAAGTAGCTTTAGGGTAGCGCCTGTGGCTCAAAGTAGAGCCCTGGCCCCATATATTGTAGGTGGTGGGTTTGGGGCTGGCCCCTGCCAAAAACTGCAAACAAACAGAAAAAACCCAAAAGGTTGCTTTGGCTATTCTTTATTTTGCTACCTAGTGCTACTTTTGTAAACTGAATTCATTCTCTAATTTTTGAGGCCAAGGGAAAAGGATTCTGTAGTAGGAGCTGCCCGTTAGTGCCAAATGTGACTTCCCCAAATACAATAAAATAGTTTTTAATATAGAATGATAATAATAAACACTGACTTTTCAAAGGCATTGTGAAACCTCACTGCATCAATTCCCTGTTTCCAAGTCTGGCCTTTTATGGTGTGTTACTTTCTATGCTTGTTGTGCAATTGCTTCGATTGGCTGCAATAGAATTTAAAAGTACCCCAGCACCCTTCATTAAAGAAGTGTTTAATTTTGTACCTCAGGGCTTACTGAAGGTTTGAAACTTAATGTTAGAACAAAGAGTTGTATTTTTCTCTACTAGAACATGGTAGTTAACAACCAGAAGTTTCATGAACCTGAACATCCCAGTCAAGATGGTATTTATATGGTAGGTCTTTCTCACCTTTAAGCCTCGTCTGCCCTTCCAGCCTGGCTAGAATAAGAAACCATCCTTCGACAGTATTTCACATAAGTAGATTTCATGGTAGTAGGATTAATACCGTTGTTTTCCTTACTGCTAAAGCAGTGCCCCAACTCGGGTAAACAGTAAACGTGAAAACTGCGATTGAGTCTCCCTTGTGGAACCGTAAACCTGACCTTTTCTGTGCAGACCTGAGAGTCTCGGGCAAGACTAGGAAGAAAGGATTCCTTAGCTTTACTGAGCTTCCAGGGGCCGGTGTCTCCGGGAGAGGGCTCGAGCACACAGCCCACTCCAGGACCTTGCAGGCTCCGAGGAGCACCGGGAGCAGTTTGCTGACTTCCCTGCTCCGAGGGGCCGTGCGGCGGCTCCCGGGCTGGTCCTACCTGCGCCCCGCCAGCCGGCGCCGCTGGGGGAGGGGAGGAGGGCCCGGCCGCGGTGGCGGAGGGAGCCGCCCGCGCTCGCACTCTCCCCGGAGCCCTGCGGGGCGGGTCTGCGGCCGAGCGAGCGGCGGCCGGAGCGCGGCGCCGAGTGCTGGGCCGCGGGCGGGCGGGCGGCGCCTCTGCTCGACCTCGCTGGGGGAGGCGGGCGCTGCTGGCCGGCGGGAGCCAGGGGCGGGTCTCGCGGAGGTGACTTCAGGACCTTGCGGGCCGCCCTGGGTCTCACCTTCGGGATCGGCGGGGCCGGCGGGGCGGAGGAGGGAGAGGCCGAGCGCGGCGGAGCGGGCGTGGAGCGTGCCAGCCGGGGTCCGCGGACCGGCCCAGGTGGGTGTGTGGGGGGCGGCCGGGCGTGATCGGGGGTGCGAGTAGATCCGAGGGTAGTTGGACGCGGGGGGCGCCGAGCCGGGGACCCTGCGGCTCTGCCTGCTGGCTGTGCTCGCCGCCGGGTTCCCACGGGAGAGCCCCCGGAGAAAAAGCTGGCTGGCGGTGTTTTAAACAATAATTTTTGCAGTTAAATACTAGTATTAGGTCAAGGGGGGCTGGAGTCGGAGGGGTGAGATAGTGAAAGACGTTATTGTCCTGAATAACCTTCCAAGTTGGTGATTTTCCCTTGTCTCTGCTCTGGCTGACATTGAGATGAACTTTCCACTGTTGAGAGGCTGCTGAAATGCGGAGCATGTGAGGGGAATGCACGAGTGCTGTGAGGAGGGAAAAGCACCTTATTCAGTGTTGCGGAATGGGGGGCTTTAACTTCGGTGTTCTGATGCAGGATTTTGGTTGCTCACAGGCTTTCTTTGCAGCGTCGGACCAGCCTCCAGAGCGGGCGGCCGGTTGTTTCGTGTTTTCTGTTGGGCTGGATTTTCCTGGGTTTGGAGGGAGGCAGTAAGGAGAGGAAGATACCCGGGGACAGCCTAGTGCAGCCTTCCTGGGTGATTAAAGCCATTCAAAGTTTCTTCATTTTAATGCGGTTCAAAGGCAGAATGAAGGCATTTTATTTTGAAGGCGTAGCATTGCTTAGTAGGAATCTTTCAAAAGAGAAAAATGCTTGAAATGTGTGTTGGTGGAATAATTTGTTGCCTGAAATACGGGGGTCTAAATGTAAACTTTCTTTAGAGTTTGAGGACATACCGAACTTAAATCTCTTGTCCAAATGAGGTTTGATTTTTTTGGTCTGAAGCTGATGACTTTGGCAGAGTAGCTCAATTTACTAGATACTTAATCTGAACATGAAGACCAGGCAGCTGTTTGGCTTCTGTCTGTCTCAGTACTGCTTTTGCTAGACAGGAATTTTAAAGGAATTTTTTTCAGTTTGAATGTAATTGCTGGATTTTAGTCTCCCCTCTTTAGAAACCCCTTGAAGGTTAAAATAAGGAGATTTTTTGATGATGAAAATGACCCATATAATCTCTTTACCCTCAATTGAACACCCTGCAGAATGGGGGAAAAGAAAAAAAAAAGCTTATTTGGTTTTACGTATTAAAAGAAAATGTGTTTACTAGTGTTCAGAGTAGTTTATAAATGTAGTGCAAACACATTTTAAATACTGTCTATAGAAATACCTGATAGAATAATTCTGCAACATCACAATCTAAGCCCTTTGCACAGCTTATGACATCATTTACATTCTTTTTAAAAGTCTTGATAAACTTGTTATATTTCTGGCACTCAACTCTATGACTGTTTATCCAGGTCTCTGAGGATTAAAAGAAAAATGTAATTCCTTTAAGAATAGACATTTAGAATTGTTACTTGGTTCACATTTAATATATGTTCCCGAATTTTCAGCTTATTTTATATATAATCCAGAGATAAACTGTTGCAAATTAATTTTGGAAGTAACTAGGACATGAGTTATAAATAAAAAATTTATGCAAACTGAAGGTGGCCTTCATTTTGATAAGTTTGGGGGGAATTTTTGAACAAAAATACATAGTTTTTAATTAGTAGCACAGTGTGCACATGTGTGGGCGGGGGTGAGGGGAGAGAGGAGGCGTGTGTTGGCATTAGGCTTGTTATCCTTAACATGAGCCAAGGTCTATCCTGATGAGTTTTTGTATTGCACAAAGGTACCACGATTATGACCTGCATGCATTGTGTTCCTCTTACTTGCTACCATATTCTTAATATGGATCAGCGCTGGTCTTATATGCTGGGGGTTATATAGGAGTAATTTTCATTTTTAAATTCAGCCTATTAAGGTTGTAATCCTTATACATTTTTATAATGGTTCATTGTGGATTTGATGTGTTACTTTCTGTGAAATTTTTTCTTTGAGTAGTTTAATAAGTATTTACAGAGTGTTTACTATGTAAGAGACCGCTAGACCAGTCTGTCCTAATAAAACGAGTTTATTACTGGAGCTGGATGACTAAATAGATTCTTAGAGAAGGTTCAATATTTCTGGAAGCAACAGAAAAAAGGGGGGAGGTGCTGAATTTTTAGCAAATTTTAAATGAATAGAAAAGGGTCTTTTTTGAAGGACTTTGTAAAGTATACTTAAAGAGTTTGAAACTTATCTTGGGCAGTTAAAATCACTGAAAGATTTTAATCAGATTTAATCAGATTTGCTCCTTATGAGAAGGATTAGAGGAGGAGCACAGACCTGAAAGCAGTACAACCAGGTGTGGAAATTCAAGAGAGATAGATAATTAGCACCTGAATCAAGTTAGTGACTGGAAAAAGAAACGAAGGCATGGAGCAGAGAAATACTTCAAAAATAAATGACATACATAGGAGCTCATAATAGATGAATGTGGGGAAGGAGGGAGAAGGTGGAGTTGTAGATGACGCCTAGGTTATGGCATAAGTTACTGGACCAGGTGACTAAGGTAGAGAATAAAGGGAGTGTGGGAAGATGAGTTGCTTTTTGGACATGTTGACCTTCAAGTAATGTAGCCCAATAAAAATTGGGGAATCATTAGTATTGAATGTCACCTAAATAAGTGTGGAAATCGAGGTTGAAGGACTGAATAATATCACCTATAGCTTGAAAAAGTTTGAAATCAAAGGATTGAATTTTTATACATTAAAAAGACAAGTGGAAGACAGAGAGCCAGTAGAGATAACTGAGAAAAAGCAGCCAGGGAGGCAGGATAAACCACAGAACAGAGGAGGCCAAGGGAAGCAAGTGTTCCCCCAAAGTAAGGTAAGAACCAAAGCCGGTCTGTTGGATTTGGCGGTCACGTGGTCATTGGAGTCTCTGATGAAAGAGCTTTAGAATCATGTCCTGGGAAGAAGGTGGACTAAGCGAGAGGTGTAAGTGTGAGGGAAGTAAGGACATAGAAATGATGAAGATAGACTTTGATTCAGTCTCTTTAGACCTCTATAATCTGTGAATAACTATTATTTTATTGTTTTCTCTAATATTTATACCTTTTATTTCTTTTTCTTGTTCTTAATATACAAAGGCCTGCTTGGCAGTGTCAAATAGAAGCCGAGATGTTGAGAATTCATGTTCATCCCTAATGGTAAAAAAAGGCATGCTTCCTGACTTTTAATGATTCACTGCTAAGAATGGCATTTAACAAATACCATTTACCAGATTTTGTTCTTATGTTGAATTTTTTTCATCATGAAAGGGTGTTGAATCTTATCAGATGTTCTTAATCTCTCAAGAAGATTGTATGGTTTTAAAATTTATTTATTTTTATTTTTATTTTTATTTTTTGAGACAGAGCCTCAAGCTGTCACCCTGGATAGAGTGCTGTGGCATCACAGCTCACAGCAACCTCCAATTCCTGGGCTCAAGCGAGTCTCCTGCCTCTGCCTCCCAAGTAGCTGGGACCACAGGCGCCCACC